>VSMD01084431.1:0-26723 GCA_008750895.1 Mirza zaza
ATTGGAAATACAGGACAAACTAGTGTATTCTAAAACGGAGGAGGAATGGGCCAAAGGAAAGGGATATTCCTTCACTTCCACAGGATGGTGGGAACAAGGGGGAAAGCCCTTCATCACTTCTAATATCTCTCAAAAGGCAGTTTCTAGCTTCCACCAGACTTCTCTTGTGGGGCCTGAGCCTCTGAAGATCCATTTAGAAAAAATGATGATTACTGCAGGATTGGACAAGTTAGTCAAATAACTGTTTCATGCTACCTCTGTATCCAGAACAATCCACAAGGGGGAGCTTGTTCTCTTCAGTTGCTGGAGCCAATCAGGTGAGGAGGCAGATATGGGGGAAAATCTGCAACTTGATTTTACTGTAATGAATTGATGCAGAGGTTATAAATATCTTTTGGTATTGGTGGATGGGTTGAGGCTTCAAAGTGATAATGGGTCAGTTTACGTCTGAAATAGCACAGGGACTGACAATTGCCTTGGGGGTAGATTATCATTTACATACCTCCTGGTGGCCTCAGGTATCTGGTGAGGTGAAAGAGACTAACTAAACTTTAAAAAGAAGCTTAGCTGTGCCAAGAAACAAAACAAGTTGAGTTCAAAATCTTCCAGTTGCCTTAATGAGAATATGTGTCTCTCTCAAAAAGGCACTGAAAGAGAAACTCTGAAATTAAATGAAATTAAATGCAAGTGAAGTAGAAGTGTTACAGCAAGTGTTACAGCAGGGGGTGGGGTGGGGGGTGCATCCCGAGGACAAATCGAGCAGCACTGGGACAGTCGGAGAATCAAAGTTTATTCGCCAGTGGGCTCAGAGGGGCCTCAAAACCACCAAATTCTGAGCACTGTCTACCCAATTTTTCCTACTTTTATCAAGTTGCAGTGGTCCAAGGGGTGCAGTATCAGGTATAGGTTAGCTGATCTGTCAGGTAATCAGGTAGTATTATGTTGATGCACCAGGCAGCAGATCTAGTGTTATGCTGATGCCAGGCAGTAGACTAGTTGATGGGCCAGGCAATAGGCTAGTATGCTGATGTGGGTCTTCCATGAGTGGTGGGGGTCTCTGGTGCCTGATAGCCAAGTAACAGGTGGAGGTTTCCCTTATCAGAAGAAAGAAAAGAACAAATAGTATAAAATCATGATACACAATGAGCAGAATCAACAAAACCAAAATATTTCCATTGAAAACACTTAATAAAATTGAAAAAAGACTATGGAAGAAAGAACCACAGAAGGCACAAATATTTTATTTCTAGATTCAACATGGTAATACCTTACGGTTTTTACAGATAGATAGCAATGAATCAAAACATAATAAAATTTCCTTGTGAACATGGATGGAGAAACCAATCTCACTCTAAATGTAATATATTCACTGATTTTTTTTTTTTGAAGGGCCAATAGAGAATGACCAGTAAATCAGAAACGCAAGACTGGTTTAACACCTAAAAGAATAAAAGTAGTTCAGTTTATAAATATTACATAGAGAAAAAATATATCATTTCAACTGATACAAGTATATGAAAAATGTAACATTGATTCAAAAGAAAATCTTAGAAATATGGGCATATTATAAAACTGCTTGAATATAAGAAAGCTTTATAAAAACTTCATAAATATGAATGAAATGTTGAAATCTTCTTATCAAAAAAGTGCAGATATTACATAACATATACATAGAACCAATATTGTACCTTATCTTCATCATTGGAAATAAAAACATAGATAGTGAAAATAAATTTTAAAAAAATTTATGGCACCTGGAAAAAATATTAAATAAAAGTGTGATCATTACAGATAACATAGTTTTATATATATATATATATATATATATATATATATATATTCCAGGAAAACCTACACTTGAACTGGTAGAAATAATACATAAAATCAATGAAATAATTGGGTATAAGGTCAACATGCAAACCCCAATGTATTTCTATTTACAGCAACAAAATAACTAAAAGAAATTTTAAAATCAATATGCTATTTACAAAAGCATAAATGTGAAATATTGTATTTCTGTATGACTTCAAAGGGAAAAAATACAAAATATGATAGAAATTAAAGAAAAACAAATAAATTGCTGGACATACCATGATATTGATTGTAAAAGTCAACTTTATATAGAGGTCCAATGTTTATGACTTTAGAGATTAATGCAGTCCCAAACATAATCCCACGAAAATTTTTTTAAAATAGATTTTATTGAGTTGTCATGCAGATAGCATAATTTTCATCCATTTAAAGTATATAAATCAATAGATTTTAGTATATTTACAGTTACAACTAAAACCATATCTGAAATTTAGAAAGTTTTCATCACCCCAAACAGAAAAAAATGTAGCAATTAGTAGTCACTTCCTATTCTAAGCTCCTCTTAGCCTTTGACAACTGCTATTCCACTTTCTGTCTATAAGAGTTTCCTTATTCTTAATATTTCACATAAACAGATTCACATAATATGCAACTTTTAGAAAGGTTAAATGACACAAACACAATGTTGAGTAAAAAGAGCCAGACACAAAAGCTATGACATCCTGTTCTTTGTGGTGTATTATACTACAAACATTACCTTTGAAAATATTTTTATTATTAAAACAAATTATGATTCATTTTTACTTGTACAATCATAATATTATTTCCATTGCACAAAATATAAAATTACATGGCCAACTCCAAACTCAGACACTTTACTTCTAAAGCTTGTGCTTACAATGATATCTTTTCAAAGATCCACATCCATCTGATTGAAGTCTACCTGAGTGTAGAATAGCACAGTTACGTTCACCATGTGCTGTTTCTGCTATTCTGTAATGGAGAAAAATCCATACGTCTATTATATATTATGGGGACAATCAATGAAACAAGAGTATTTTCCATGTACTTTAAGAAAAGAATTTTTTGAAAACAGTAAATGACATCTTAATGTAATATTAGTAAGAGTTGGTCATTATGAAAGCTGAACACAGTAGTCCCACATATCTATAGGAGATGTGTTTCAAGACCACCAGTGGATGCCTGAAACCACCTATTTTGCCGGACCCAATTATAGACTGTTTATTCTGTATATAACACCTATGATAGCATTTAATTTATAAAATAGGCAAAAGAAGGGATTAACAACAATAACTAATAACACAAAAGAATAAGTATAAAAATATTCCAGCAAATCTACTCTTGGGCTTTTGGGTCATTATTAAGTACAATAAGACATACTGGAATGCAAGCACTGCGTTACTGTGACAATTGATTTGATCACCAGAGGGCTGCTAAGTGACTAAATGGTGCATGGCCTCTACAGTGTGGATCTGCTGGACAATGATGTGATTAACATCCCAGGCAAGACAGACGGGACAATGTGAAATTTCATCACCCTACTCAGAACACTGAGCAATTTACAATTCGAAAAGTGATTTTTTTTCTAGAATTTTCATTTCAAAATTTTCTGAGTTGACTGCAGTTGATAGTTGACTGCAGTTACCTCAAACTACAGAAAGTGAAAACAGCATTAAGGGGAGACTACTGTGGTCCAATCTTTAATATTTGTATCAACATTTCACTAACTTCCAACATATTTTTATGTCTATAATTCAACTTAAACTTATTATTATAAATTTCTCCTTTTTATATTTTTTCTACTATATAGCACCATTCAAAACAACTTACTTAACTTTGAAAGTTGAGCCATGTAATGACACCCATGGATGATCACTGCTGTTACGAAAGATTCCAACCCATGATTGAGGTAGCAGGGAGCCCAGAAATATCTATAGGAATATAAATATTTTACATTTAAATAATTATGAAACATTTGACAAATTTTTTAAAGTGCTAGTAGCATATTCTTATACTGGATCTATAATTGTCAAAACAATAAATATTTTAAGCAATATATTAAAGTCGAAAACCACTTTTTATGTTAGCAAAGACTTTCACAAGTTTTGTAATTTTTGCTTAAAATGAACTCTTAAACATTTATACCTAGTACTTTCATTCTTCTTCTTATGATCTATGTAATTTAATATTTAGCCATGTTGGCAAACAAAAAAAAAGCATGAATTTAAATAAATTTCTAGAAACTGTACATACATTTGTCCTGCTGCTAATATTAAATCAATGTATATTTCTACTACATTCTCAGAGTTTGGAGTTTGGAATGGAGTTCAAAAGGCTGCCACATAGGCCAAGAATAATAGTTTTCTGGGCAACCACACTATCTAATCCCCCACTTTTTACTGTTTTGGTATTTGTGAAAGATTAGTGATCCAGTACAAGTGCTACTGTTTACTAAATACAACCACGGATTTTGAACTTACAAAAGACACAAGCAATAGAGACACTGATAGAGAGAAAGAGGAAGATAGAATGGTTTAGGACCCCAGGATCAAGGTATCTTAAGACCCCACCCAACAGAAGAAAGTGACCTAGCCCTGCTGTTGCCAGCATCAAACCTGGCAATGAGAGGTACATCAGGTAAGCTCATTCCCATACTGTATTAAGAGGGAGTCCTGCCAGCAACACCAGCAAGGCTGGCTCCATCTGCAAGGGGGATCTATTAGGAGACCTCCTAACAATAAATAGAGGAAATGCTTCTGTCCCCCACCAAGAGACACCAGAGTGGGTGTGGCTGAGGGAACCAGCAAAGGGATACCATGGCTACAAGTGCTCCATCCAGGAAGCCTCTGTGTCCCTGAGGGCATGAGACTCATATCCCTCATATAGCATTTTAAAATGCTATATGTACATAATACAGTAGTGAAAATTATCAAACTACAGCTAACTGCATTAGTATGAATAAACTGTAAAAAATATTGCATGGAAGTGAAAGGAGATAGACATAAGAATGCATAATGTATGATTCCATTTATGTCAATTCTAAAATAGGCAAAGCCTTATTTATATATTAGATAGATGTCAGGGCAGTGGTTTGGAAAAGGGGAAGGAGAAGTGATCGGGGCATACACAGGGGTGAGACTGTTGGCGTCGGAGACTTCTAATTCATGATCTGTCTTATATTACATGAGTCCATTCACTGCATAATCAATCTGTAAATTCATGAAGTGCTTAGTTCTTTATAGATAGTAAAATTAAATGGCAAAATCAATTTTAAAATAAAAGCATTGATACAAGCATGGTTTTCCATGAGAAGCAAGAACTGAAAATAATTTAACATGCACTAGCAACAAAGGAATATAAATAAACTGTTGGGAGATCAATCAATGGAATATTTACAGATTTGAAAGTAAATAAGCTAATTGTGTGTACATAAATGTTAATGGATTCTACAAATATAATATTGACTGCAGTGAGTTATTAATAAAGTGTTTGAAACATATAACATCTTACCATTTCTTCTTCATTATCTATGTAAAGCAGACTAGAGTTCTTGGAAGCACAGGCCGTCACACTCTCATCCCAAGTTTTCAATTCCTTACCAATGGAATAACAATTGGTGGAATATGTGAGCCACTCCCCTGGACAACGACCACAATGATATGCTAAGGAAAGACTATAAATTATTATCCAGAAAGAATATGAATTTTTTAAAATAAAAACCAATCTATGTGTTTGTAAAGGTTTATAAACTTATATGCACATATCTATGCATCTAGATAAGCTGGTAACATGTAAGAAAACACATGCTCACTCATTTACATGCACAAAAAAGAGGGTCAGTCTCTGATTGCCTAATTATATTGCCACATAAATCGAAACATAAAATATAAATCTACCCTGCATCTGTCTGAAAAACACTGAACAACACCACTTTTTTGTAATAGCAAAATTATTTATCTATTATCAAATGATTGCAGTAGTAATTTGAGTCAATAGCAAAAAGAGGTTTGGGGATTATAAACGAGTACTTTTACTTATTTTCTGGAGAAAAGGGAATGTCCTCATATAATCTTTATTTATGAAGATTTATTGCCCAATGTTTAAATCATTGCCCCCCAAAATATCTATTACCATTTTTACACAGCCTAAGATAGAGAAAATATATAAGACGACTAATATAAGTACCTCTCAGAGTTTTTACATCATGGAAAGAATTGTTCTGCTTCTTTGTTTCTTCAACTAAAAAAATTAAAGTAATCCTTATTAAAAATTAGTATCTGAATAAGTCAGAATAATTTTAGTTTTTGTTTGAAATTTGGTATTACCACTTAGAATTAGAATTATCTAAATTAAAATTGATTTTAGCAAGAAAACATTAATAAAGTAGTGAAGGTTTGGGGGAAAAAAATCCTTACAAAGCCTTTAAAACCAAACCACCATCTCTGTCTACACTATAAATTAAAATACAGTAAATTTTTGATTTAACCACTTTCAAAAATTTCTATGTCTTGGTAAGCTATTTCAGTCCCCTACAACATGTCTTTGAATTATGAAGTTTGAATATATACATTTTATTAAAAGCAAAGAGTCTCTACAATTTTTCTTTCATATGTATTTTTGAACAATTCAGATTAACCATTTCTCAGTCCAAAACATATGATAAAATGAGAATTCTGTTCTTTGATATTATGAAATGTTTAGAAGCACTTCCAATCATTAAGTGTAAAAATTCCCTTTTATTCTTCCAAGACTTACTTACAGGTAATGACACCTGTTGTTACCACGCTGAAAATTAACACAAGACAGATGATTCCCAGGATCCCAGCAATGAGCTTCTCTGGAGGTAACAGTAAATCTGCAGGGAGAGAAACACAAACACTGAGAAAGGAGAGACAGAGAAGGTTGGTTAGAATATTTTGATACACGAGAACCCACATACACAGGGAATCAAAGATAAAGTTGGACCCCAAATCCACATCTACCATAGTAATCTTTCTTTCAGAATATACCATTGCATTTTCAGTAAATGTAGTGCTCTATGAGTTGTTGCACAGAGACTACAAATTTCAACAATGTGAGTAAAATTCATCTGCACATTTCAAATTAAATACGATATCTCAACTTAGAACTCTTATTTCCATGAATAAAAGTATGTGAGCATGCCCTGCTTTTTCCCCCACACCCCTGTCCCCAACTACACATCCTAGAACAGTTGTATTGAGGAGCTATTAAGTGCTTTACCTTTGCAGTGGTAAGATCTGTCATCCTCTTGAAGATCATGAGCAGCATTTTGAAGGTTTAATTCAGCATAGGTTATTTCCTGTTCGATTTCTGAAATGGAGCTTTTAATGTCCTTAGATTTCTTTTGCTGCCTCTTTGGATTTTGGGCCAGATTCATTTCAGAGTAGATTACTCTTTGATTATCCATCTCTGCAGCTGTGTGATGTCAAAGACCATGCTCTATGATACCTGGACTAATGAAATCATATATAATGTCAAGATCCCTAGCACAGTCAAAATGGATGAGGTGAGAGTGCGTATTGGTCCTTGTTTTGCATTGAAGAATCTAAAGTTCTCACTCTAATTTCCTTAGAGCTTAAACAAGTGCCGCAGGGTAAAATATTTTATAAAATATTTTACAAAAAATATTTTACAAAATATTTTACAAATATTTTTAAAACATTTTACAAATATTCCTGTGATACAAGAAAAACCAAACATTTTCTACATTTGTCAAAATATTATTGCTGGAACAATGAAAAACAATAAATAATCAAGGAATAAAGAAATTCATGAATAAAAATGTATTTATTAAAGTGTAATTCAAAAGATATATTTTAAATCAATACAATACCTGTATCAAAAATTAAAATGTTGTATTAGAAAAACTTTTGTACTGATTTATTATAATTTTGACAACAAATAATGATTAAAGACTGAGTGATCTTAAAATAGAGAATAGGAAAGCTGACATATATCTTATTCTCTTGCACTAAATTACTTTTATTTTGTAGTTTACACTTATTTATTAAAATGGATTAAGGGTTATTAGTGGTTTTTTGCTTGAATGGCTGAAGGGTTCTGAGAAATCATTAAATTATCTCAAATATTTTATATGTTGGAATATGTACACAACACAAACTTATGCGTAACATAACAGTATTAGAAACATTACAAAAAAATTTTAATTCTTATTTACAGAAGTATTGGCAATTGATTCTATTGCTAAAATATAAAACCATAAAATTATAAATAAAAATGAAAACCATCTATGGAAGAACATTGTTATTTCAAACTTCCAGAAATATATTTGTCAACATCAATAAAGGTCACTTTATTTGTGTGGATATTTGTAACAATTCATATAATGAAATGAAATGAAATACTTTAGTCAATGGGCTCTGGAGTCAGTGTTATCTAGAATTAATTTTGATTTTGCAATTCACAATGTGTGACCTTTAAAATTTGCTTACTATCTAATCTCCTAGTATTATCTAGGCTGCTAATTTAAAGTGGGAATAAGAACATATAAAATATAATGCATGCAAAACTTCTTCCACTCAAACTGGCACCTAAAGTTCTCTATAAATATTAGCTATTTTAATTTCATTTTATTCACAATTGCTATGTTATCATTTCTGATTAATATCAAATAAACCATGGAAAATAAATCATTAGACAAGTCTTTTATATCAGTATGGTACACTGTTTTTCAATATTTGGTAGATTTCTAAAAGTCTTTTGATTGTTTATAACTAAGTTCAGCATTTTATAAAATTTACCTTGCCCTGATTTTAATTAAAAATAAGAAATGCTTTTTTTAAAATAAAAGTGCCAGAATAAATGTTTTGCTTCCATCAATAAAGTAACTCCTTTTAATAATCTTTTTAAAATCGCTGAGCTACATGTAAATTATTATGTTGTTATACAACAATATACAATGTAATGATTACTAATCCAAAATTAACTGTGCACTATCATGATGTTTAGTCATCTCAGTTAAATTATGTTTGCTGACTAACTAGATATATGTATATGCCCTTGATATATATCTCCACAGGCAACAATTTGCAAATTTAGGAAATCCTCCATCATATTTCATATTTTAGGTTTTGCTCCAAATTATTGAAATTAGGAAATGAATTTCTACTTTGATTCTATTGTAGATTAATTGTACCTCGGTTGCATCACAACTAGTACTTGGAATCTTCCACTAAATGAGGTAGACTAGTAGAGAGAGAAAGAGTAGTAACACATACCTTGTGTCCCCAGAATGCCGGGAGTCCTTTAGTGCAGAGGCCAGGTTACTCTCATTCAAATGCCTGAAGTAGCTGGGAAATGAAAGGTGAAATTTAATGGCATAAACCCAGGACAAGAACAAACAATGTCTCTGATCTTCACAGAGTGCCCTGTGAAGGCTCACAGTGAGTCAAGAGTGGAAAAAGTAGATTTCTAATCAATGTGTCACAAAAGGTCTGAACAGGAAATTCTCAAACATGGGCTACTTTGAAGTCAGTTGATCTCATCACACACCTCCAAAATATAGGAGATTTTGGGTTCCCATTACAGGGACAAAGTAGAATTCTAAAGTGTGTCATTTAGTTTGTCCATGTTAAGTGCCTCTGAAAAGCTGCTTTCATATTCTACAAGATATGGGAGGAAAGAGAGTTGACTACCTGAGCAACTAACTTTTTTTCATCTCAATCACAAATAAATGTTTAAGATTCACTTTTAGAGTAGGTTGCTAATTCTTAGCATGACGTACTTCTTTTTTTCATATTCTTATCATGACACTTCTATTATGACGAAAAAAATTCTAAAACACATAGTAACACTATCAGCAGGTATTTACTGATATTTTTCATTAATTATTCTGAGAAATTCAACTTATCATAGCTGGCACAAAATCCATCATGCCAAACATATCTTCTCAATTGCTCTGCTTTAATTCCAAAATTCTTGCATTTAACTTTAGTTTTAAACAAATTATTTAATCTTTGGATTTTCCTTAATAAAAATAAATGTCTCTGAGAAGGATAAAACATTAATCAATTTTTAAACATATTGGCATGTCTGAGATTGAAATATTAAATAACTATTCATTATACTTTTCATTGACTCATTCTTCATCATGATTAAATGTCTGTATTTTAATAGGAATATTTGTTGTAAATGATTAAAGCCTTAGTCAAACTAAGTGGGGGAAGGGAAGTAATTCCAAAAAAATTTCCCCTAAGTAAAAAACAGTGAGGACAAAATCAATACGTGTTTAACACAAAAGTTAAAGGACACATGAATATCAACAGAAAGACTTTAAGAGGGAGTAGAGCAAGATGGAGGCCTAGAAAAAACAGCCCAAGCACACTACTCTCAAGGAGAGAATCCAAAGTTGCAGGCAAGTGCCTACTTACAAATGGCTCTTCTTGGAAAGAACATTGTAAAACTCCAGAGAAGCGAGGGAGGATATTCAGAGTGCAGGAGAAGGTGAAGGGGCAATTCATTGCACAAGATCTAAGGGAAATTTTGGGGTGGCATCTATACCTGGAGAAGGACAAGGAAGAGAACCCTGGGGCTCCACGTTCATCCCATGAGGTGGATCCCTCCACCACCAGACCTCTGGACTGATGAGGAGCTGCTTGGAGTCAGCACAGAGACATTGCACTGGAGAGTGATTGCAGAAGGGGTCTATTGGCTTCTGATTCCAGGTTCTTGCAGCTGATGCCGCTCTGAGTTCTTAGGTGCATGGCACGGATCTGCATGGTGTTTGACTTTGCTGCAGCAGCCTTTGCATCACCCCCACAGGGCTGTGGAGCTAGTGGGCAGAGGGGATGCTTCTCAGAGCCATGCCATGTGACTGAGGTTCAAGCACTGCACCCTGCCAGCATGGGATCTGCAGAGAGGAGGCACCTCAGGCACCATAGACACCACCTGGGAAGCCTCTGGCAACAGCCTTAGTGGGACCAGGGTGTGTGGGGGAAGCACCCAGTCCGTCTGTTGGCCCTAGCCCTGCAGCCTCACCCCTCAGAACCCAGATGCACCACACACAACTCCAATGACATGCTTCTCATACTGTTGGTGCTGCTACCCACATGCACAGCTTGGCATCCACTGCCCACGCTTCAGAACAGCCCACTCCAGAGTGCCCCCACCTCTGTGGTTCTGGCTGCTGGAACTGCACCCAACCTCTAGGCTCCACATCATCAGTCTCCATCCCCAGGAACCATGCCTAGCCTGTGGGGGCCCAATCCCTGCAGTTACTGCTCTGTGGTCTGACCCTGCAGCTCTATACACACAGCTCCTGGGCTAGCACTGGAACACTGCTATGCCCCCCTGAGGCTTCAGCACTGAACCCAGGACCAAGGCTCTGCCCTGGTGGCTCCAGAACTCCTGCTAGGCACAAAATTCCTCCCCCAAAGTTCCAGCATTATGCCTGGACAAGACCCTACCCCAGGTTTCCACCACTGCTACTGGTCCCATGGAACCAACTAAAGCTCCCAGGATCTGCCTTGGACGCCCAGACCCGAGCCACCATTACACCTAGACCTGGTTTGAGCAAATGCACACAACCCAGACACCCACAACCACTACCTCAATAGCCTCACTCAGCTGCCAGTGTCACCTCTGTAGGGAAACACTGGATAGAGCAATCCCACACAACACTAGCCTCAGAGGAGAGGATCCAACTCAGCCTCCACTCGAGCTTCCAACAATAATCTGGGGAACAACCACCACTTTGCACGAACATCACCCAGCACCTGCTTGAACTGTGACAATCACAGGGGACTCAGACAAAACAGAAGGGCTGCACTACAGGCTCTCAGGGTCAACATTCTAGAGCAACACACAAAGGGCCATCTGGAGACCTCCCCTTCTTCTCACTAAGTAGGAGAGTTAGTGAGATAAAAGGGACACCAGCTATCAAGTTTAGGGGATTCAGCAAAAGTGTTCCTAAGGGGAAAATTCATCACCTTAAATGCCTACATGAAAAAGACAAAAAGATCACAAAATAAGAACCTAATGCCACATCTCAAGGACCTGAAAAAGGAAAAGCAAACCTAACCCAAAACCAGTGGACAAAAAGAAATAACAAAGCTCAAAGCAGAAATAGATGACATGGAAAAAAATATACAAAGCATCAATGAAACAAAAACTTGGTTCTTCAAATACATAAACAAAATTGATAGACCTCTTGCTAGATAACCAGGAATAGAAGAGAAAGGACCCAAGTAAGGTCAATCATAAATGAAAAAAGAGATATAATGACTAACACCAAATACAAAACACTATTCATAAATACTATGAAAATCTCTACCTACATAAACTAGAAAATGTAGATGAAATGGACAAATTATTGGAAATGCATAACATCCCAAAACTTAATCTGGAAGAAATAGAACTCCTCAGTATGTCTACGGCCATACCACCCTGAACCCGCCCAATCTCGTCTGATCTCGGAAGCTAAGCAGGGTCAGGCCTGGTTAGTACTTGGATGGGAGAACTCCTCAGTAGACCAAGAACGAGAGAGGAGATTGAAGCAGTAATAAAAAATATCCCAACAACAACAAAAAAGTCCTTGACCAGATGAATTCACAACAAATTCTACCATACCTGTAGAGAAGAACGGTTACCCATCCTACAGAAATTATACCATAATATCGAGAAGGCGTTAATCCTTCCTAAATTATTCTCTGAAGTCAGTATCACCTTGACACAAAAAGGAGGAAATGCCACAATGAAAAAGGAAAACTATAGACCAATAACCCTTAACAACATAGATGTAAAAATCCTCAACAAAATACTAGCAAGTCGAATTCAGCAGCACATTAAAAACATAATTTACCATGACCAAGTGGGCTTCATCCCAGAGATACAAGGATGGTTCAACTTACATAAATCAATAAATGTGATTTACAAAATAAACAGAAGTCAAAAAAAGGACAATACGATCATCTCAATAAATGCAGAAAACACATTTGACAAAATATAGCACCCTTTCATGATAAAAACCCTCAACAAACTAGGCATAGCAGGAATATACCTAAAAATTGTAAAAGCCATATACGACAAACCCACAGTCAACATCATACTGAATAGGGAAAAGTTAAAAGCATTCATGCTAAGAAATGGAACATGAAAAATGTATACACTGTCACCACTTCTATTGAATGTGGAACTGAAGTTCTAGCCATAGCAGTCAGACAAGAGAAAGAAAAAAAGGATATCCAACTAAAAGAGCTGGTGTAACTATCACTTTTCGCTGATGTTATGGTCTTACATCTTAAAAATCCTAAAGACTCTACCAAAAGTCTCCTGGAATTGATAAATAAATCCAGGAAAGTCTGAGGTTACAAAATCAATGTTAACAAATTAGTAGCATTTCTATATACTAATAACAGTAGAGGGGAGAGGCAAATCAAGGCCTCAATACCATACTAGAAAGTGAACAATCTCTACAAAGAGAACTAGGAAAAACTGCTGAAGGAAATCACAGATGACAAAAAGAAATTGAAAAGTATATAATTCTCACAGATTGATAGAAACAATGTTGTTAAAATGTCCATATTGCCCAAAGTGATTTATAATTTCAATGGAATCTGCATCAAAATACCAACATCAGATTTCACGGATCTAGTAAAAACCATTTTACACTTCATTTGAGACAAAAAGAAAAAATCCTCAATAGCTAAAACAATCTTAAGCAAAAAGAAATCTGGAGGCATCACATGACCTAACTTCAAATTATACTATGAGGCTATAGTAACCCAAAAAGTATGGTATTGGTACAAAAATAGAGCTATAGACCAAAGGAACAGAATAGAGAACGCAGATATAAAACCTTCCACCTGTAACGAACTCATCTTTAACAAAGGAGAGACAAATACTAAGAAAAGGATGTCCTATTCAACAAATGGTGCTGGGAAAACTAGAGAGGCACATACAGAAGAATGAAAAGGACACTATCACTCATCATATACAAAAATTAATTCAAAGTGGATAAAAGAATTAAATGTAAACATGAAAGCATGAAAATTTAAAAAGAAAATACTAGAAAAACTCTTCTAGACATTGGCCTAGGCAAAGAATTTATGACTAAGACCCTGTATTCAGGTATAGCACCAAATAAGTAAATAAATGGAACTTGATTAAACTAAAAAGCTTCTTCACAGCCAAGGAAATAATGAACAGAGTAAATAAACAACCTACAGAGAGGGAGAAAATATTCACAAACTATACATCTGATAAAGGGCTAATATGCAAAATCTGCAAAGATCAAACAAATCAGCAAGAAAATAAATACAAAGAACTCCATTAAAAAGTGAACAGAAGTTTTGCAAAAGAAGATACACAAATGGCCATAATACATGTGAAGAAATGTTCAACATCACTAATCATCAGGAAATGCAAATTAAAACCACAATGAGATATCACTTTACTTCTGTCAGAATGGCTATTATTAAAAAGTCAAAAGACAATAGATGCTGGCATGTATGCAGAGAGAAAGGAATGCTTATACACTGTAGGTAGGACTTCAAATTAATGCAACCTCTATGGAAAATAGTATGCAGATTCCTCAAAGTGATAAATATAGACTGACCATTCCACCCATCAATCCCACCCTGGTTATCTTCCCAAAGGGAAAGAAGTCATTTCATGTAAAAGACACCCACACTTAAATGTTTATTGCTGCACAATTCACAATCACAAAGATGTGGAATCGACTTAAGTGCCTACCAATTGATGAGTGTATTAACAAAATGCGGTATCTGTACGTATATATATATATACACACACATATATATATACACACACACACACATCCTATGGATTACTACTCAGCCATAAAAAGGAATGAATTAATGTCTTTTGGAGCCATTTGAATGGAACAGAAGGCCATTATCCTAAGTGAAGTATCTCAGGAATGCAAAACTCAACAGCACATGTACTGTCAAATAATGTGGAACTAATCCATGGATCCAGAGAAAAGTAAAAGTCACTGGAAATCAAGAACGGGGAAAGGAAGGAAAGGAAGAGTAAACACCTACATAACAAGTCCATAACCCGTGAGGGGCACACTAATAGCCCTGAATTAAGCCTTATGAAATGATCCATGTAACAAAAACTTGTGTAGCTCCTTAACATTTTGAAATTTAAAAAAGAGAAAAAGTTTAAATTATCTTGTTTTTATCCATTGGAAATCTCATCATCATTCTTCATCTTATATCCAAAAATGGCAGTATTTGTTATCTATAACTATAAAGGATATTCACTTCCACACAACCCCTTCAAGATTGAGTTCAGAACCACCCAAATCTATAACTTTCTAAAATCTAGAAAAATGAAATTTAAGTCTAATATATCTTCCTAAAATCTCAACTAGTATTTGAGCCCTCCAAGGATGGCTAATATTAGTTAGCTATATATGTATTTGTGCCTGTTATATTTTAATATATTTTTCATAAACTACATTAATAATCCTATATGGATGTGTGCATGTGTGCATGCTATATGTATTTCTAGCTTGAAAAATAAATTGTTTACATATTTATTACATTTTCATAAATTTAATGATCTTCTCTATAAGCCACATGATAAAATTAGAACAAATTAATTCATTAAATATGCCAAACTATGTCACATTCACTAATTTTCTTTTTTTAAATTTGTGATGCTGATGTCTATTATTCCTACAAATATCCACTTGGTATTTTCAATTAAATAGTGTTATACAGTCGTGCCTCATTTAATAACAGGGATATGCTCTGAGAAGTCTCTCATAGGCTAGTCACAATTGTGTGAACATCAGAAGTGTATTTATATGAACCTAGATAGCAAAGCCTACCACTCACTTAGGTTATTTAGCTTATTGCTTCTAGACTAAAAACTTGCACAGTGTGTTATTGTAGGAAATATTAACACCATGTTACATATTTGTTTATCTAGACACATATAAACATTAAAAAATCCAGTAAAGTTACAGTGCAAGAAATAAAAAAAAAGATACACCTATATAGGGTAATTACCATGAATAAAGCTTGCAGGACTGAAAGTTTCTGAGGATGAGTCACTTAAGGAGATGTGAGTGAATGTGAAGGCCTAGGATATTACAGTACACTACTATAGACTTTATAATCATTGTACCATTAGACTACACTAAATTTATTAATAAATTTTTCATCAATAAAAAATTGACCTTACCTTACTTTAATTTTTACTCTACAAAGTTATTAATATTTTTAACTTTTTGATGTTTCTGTAATAACATTTACCTCAAAACACAAGCACATTGTACAGCTGCATGAATATATTGTCTCTGTATCCTCATTCTATAAGCTTTTTCAATTCTTAAATATTTTATTTATTTTTTTACTCCTTAAAACTTTTCGTTAAAAACTAAGACACAAGCATGTACATTACGCTAACGCACACAAGGTCAGGATCATCAATATCACTGTCTTCCACCTCCACATCTTGTCCCATGGGAAGGTCTTTAGAGGCAGTAGCAAATGTGGAACTGTCAGCTCCTATGATAATAACGTCTTTATCTGGAATACCTCCTGAAGTACCTGCCTGAGGTTATTTTACAGTTAACTTTTTTTTTTACATAAGTAGAAGGAGTGCACTCTCAAATGATAATAAAATGTATAATATCACAAATACATAAACCAGCAACCAGTAGTATTGTTACTGATCACTATCAAGTATTATGTACCGTATTATTTTATATGAGTAGCAGCACAGTAGGTTTGTTTAACCAGCATCTCCACAGACACGTGAGTAATGCATTGCACTATGATGTTATGATGAACATTAGCATCACTAAGCAACATGAATTTTTCAGTGCTGCTGTAAATTTTGTGTGGTTTTAAAATATTTACTTTTGAATAGGTAATATATGTACATGCTCAAAATTAAAAAGGTGCAAAAGAATATATTCTAAAATGTGAGTCTCCTTCTAAACCTATTTCCTGCCTGCTTAGTTCTTCCCAGTTCTTCTCCTTCTGATTTTTTCTTAATTTTTAGTTTTTAATTATTATGGAAACATAATAGTCATATATAGTTATGGTGTATATGATGTTTTGACACAGGCATAAAATATGTAGCAATCAAATCAGGGTAATTAGGGTATCCATCACCTCAAGCATTTTTCATTTTGTTGTGTTAGGAACACAATCTCAGACTTCCAATCACAGACTTTTAGTGATTTGAAAGTATACAATAACTCAATGTTGACTATAGTTACACTGTTGTGATATCAAATATTAGATTTTGCAATTCTAGCTAACTATAATATATTTTCTCACCCACTTACTATCCCCAGTTTATCTCCCCCTCCCCACTATACTTCCCAACCTTTGGTAATAGTCATCTTACTCATCTCCATGACATCTATTTTAAATTTTAACTACCACATATGAGTGAAAACATGTGCAACTTGTCTTTCTGTGCATGGCTTGTTTCACTTAATGTTATCCATTTCCATTCACGTTGTTGCAAAGGACAGGATTTTTATTCTTTTTTGTGGCTAATTTTCCATTGTGTGTATATATCACATTTTCTTTATTCATTCATCTGTTAATGGACACTTAGGTTGATTCCAAATCTTGGCCATTGTGAATAGTGCCGTGATAATTATGAGAGTGCAGATATCTTTTCAATATACTGAATTCCTCTCTTCTTAACATATACCTAGCAGTGGGATTGTTAGATCATATGGAACTTCTATTTTAAGTTTTTTGAGAAACTTCCATAGTGTACTCCAAAGTGATTGTACTAATTTACATTCCCACCAACAGTGTATGAGGGTTCCCTTTTCCCCACATCCTCACCAGCATTCGTTATGGTCTGTGTTTTGGATAAAAGCTATTTTATCTGGAGTGAGATCATATCTCATTGTAATTTTGATTTACATTTATCTGGTGACTAGTGATGTTGAGCATTTTTTCATATATCTGTTGGGCACTTGTATATCTTCTTTTGAGAGATATCTATTCATATCGTTTGTCCATTTGTTAAACTGGATTATTTGATTTTTTTTCTTACTGAGTTGTTTGAACTCCTTACATTCTAGTTATAAATCCCTTGTCAGATGGATAGTTTGCAAATATTTTCTCCAATCTGTGGGTTGTCTCTTCACTTTGTTGATTGTTTCCTTTGCTGTGCAGAAGCTTTTTAGTTTGATGTGATTGCATTTGTCCAATTTTGCTTGGGTTGTCTGTGTTTTTGAAGTATTACCCAAGAAATCATTGCCCAGACCATGACCTGGAATATTTCCCCAATATTTTCTTTTAGCAGTTTCATACTCTCAAGTCTTATATTTAAATTTTTAATCCATTTTGATTTGAGTTTTGTATATGGTGAGAGATATGGGTCTAGTTTCATTTTTCTGCAATGGAAAGCCAGTTTTCCCACATAATTTATAGAAGCTGTCCTTTGTCAAATGTATGCTCTTGGCACCTTTGTTGAAAATAAGTTCACTGTGCATGTGTGGATTTATTTCTGGTTTCTCTATGTCTCTGTTTTTATGAGAATACCATGCTGTTTCAGTTACTTCATCTCAACAATAAAATTTGAAGTCAGGTGATGTGATTCCTCCATCTTTATTCTTTTTGCTCAGGATAGCTTCGGCTATTCTAGGTCTTTCGTGCATTAAATTAATTTGAAGATTTTTTTCTATTTCTGTAGAGAATTTCATTGTCAATTAGGTAGGGATTGCATTGAATCTGTAGTATGTTTTGAGTAGTATGGACATTTTAACAATATTAATTTTTCTAATCCCTGGGCATGGAATACCTTTACAATATTTTATATATTTTTCAACAGTTAAGATTATTCATAGTATTTTATTTTATTTATTACCATTGTAAATCAGATTACTTTTTTTAGTTCCTTTTTAGATTCTTCACTTTTGGCGTATAAAAACACTGTTGATTTTTGTATTTTGATTTCATATTCTGCAACTTTACTGAACTTGGTTATCATTTCTAATAGTTTTCTGGTGGAGTCTTAGACTTCTCTAAATATGAGAATATATCATTTGCAAACAGAGATATTTTGACTTCTTCCTTTCCAATTTAGATTTCCTTTATTTCCTTCTCATGTCTCATTTCTCTAGCTAGAACTTTCAGTACTATGTTGAATAACCAGAGTGAAAGTGTACATCTTTGTCTTATTTCACATAACAGAGAAAAGGCTTTAAGGTTTTTTCCATTCAGTGTGATACTAGCTGTGAGTCTGTCATATATGGCTTTCATTATAGTATGCTTCTTCTGCACTCAGTTGTTTGAAAGTTTTTATCATGAAGGGATGCTAAATTTTATCAAATGCTTGTTTGGCTTCAAACGAAATGTACATATGATTTTGTCTTTTGTTCTGTTGATATGATGTGTCACATTAATTGATTTGTATATGTTTTCCATCCTTTCATTCCTGGGATAAATCCCACTTGATTATGATGAATAATATTTTAAAAGTGGTGTTGAATTTGGTTTGCTAATACTTTGAGTATTTTAGCCTTTATGTTTCATCAATGATATTGGCCTATAGTTTTCTTTTGTTTTTTGTTTTTTTGATGTGTGTTTATCTGTTTTTGGTGACAGGATGCTACTGGTCTTGAGAATGAGTTTGGGAGTATTCTCTCCTCAATTTTGGAAAAGATTCAGTAGGGTTGGTATTTAGTTCCTCTTTGAATTCAGCAGTGAAGCCATCATGTCTTGGGGTTTTATTTGATGGGAAAACTTTGTTACTTCTTCTCTCTTATTACTAGTTATTGGTTTATACAGGTTTTGTATTTCTTCCTCGTTCAATCTTCATAGGTTGTATGTGTGTAGGAATTTATCCATTTCCCCTAGGTTTTCTAATTTATTGTCATACAGTTAATAGTAATAGTCTCTAGTGATTCCTCGAATTTTTCCAGTATTGATGGTAATGTCTCCTTTTAAATCTCTGATTTTATTTTTTTATCATCTCTCTTTTTTCTTACTTGGTCAGCCTAAGGTTTTCTCAATTTTGTTTTTCTACTCATTAAACTGACTTTTCATTTGTTGATATTTTGTATTGCTTTTTTGGTGCTATTTATTCATTTCTGCTCTAATCTTTACTATTTATTTTCTTCTATTAATTTTCAGTTTGGTTTGTTCTTATCTAGTTCTTTAAAATGCATTGTTAGGTTATTTATTGGAAGTTTTGTATGTTTTTAATGTTGACATTTGTTGCTCTAAACTTTGCTTTATGTACTGCTTTGCTATATCCCATATGTTTTGATATGCTGTGTTTCAATTTTCATTTGTTTCAAGAAATTTTTTGATTTCTTTCATAATTTGTTCATTTTCCCTCTGGTCATTAAGGAGCCTTATTGTTGAATTTTCATATGTTGTATAGTTTCCAGAGATCCTCTTGTTATTCATTTCCAGGTATATTCCATTGTGTTCAGAGAAAATACTTGATATCATTTCAATTTTTCTTGAAATTGTTTAGATGTATTTTGTGGCCTAACATATGTTCTATCCTTAAGAAAGATCCAACAGCTCAGGAAAAAATCCAAATTGGGAAAGAAGAGGTCCAACTATCTGTTTGCTGGATATACAGTCTTGTGTATAGAAAAACCCTAAAAACTCTTCCAAAAGACTCTTAGAATTGACAAATAAATTCAGTTGAGTCTCAGGTTACAAAATCAATGTACAAAAAAGAGCAGCATTTCTATATACTAATAACAGTCAAGCTGAGATTCAAATCAACATCTGAATCTCATTCACAACAGCCACAAAAAAAATAAAATACCAAGAATATACTTAAACATGGAGGTGAAAGATCCCTACAAGGAAAACTATAAAACACTGATGAAAGAAATTGTAGATGACATAAACAAATGGAAAAACATCTCTTGCTCATGGATTGGCAGAATCAACATTGCTAACATATCCATACTGCCCAAAGTTATTTATGGACTCAATGCAATCCCCAATGAAATACCAATGTGATATATATTCACAGATCTAGAAAAAAATAAACCTAAGCTTCATTTGGAGCCAAACATTGGCCTACTATCCAAAGCAATCTTAAGCAAAAAGAACAAATCTGAAGGCATCACATTATCTGACTTTGAATTATACTTCAGGGCTATAGTAACCAAACAGCATGGCACTGATAAAAGTAGAGACATAGACCAATGGAACAGACTAGACAACACAGAAGTGAAATCATATAGCTCTGGACAACTAATCTTTCAAAAAGCAGACAACAACATAAACGTAGGAAAAGGAACCCTATTCAATAAATAGTGCAGGAAAAATTAGATAGCCACATGCAGAAGAATGAAACAGGATCCCTATTTCTAACTACATACAAAAATTAATTCAAGATGAATAAAAGACTGAAGTTTTATCAAGATGGCAGACGAGAAACACCGTCAGACAGAGTGTCTCTGCAGAAAAGACAGATTCTAGCAGAAATTAGAAGAAAGAAGCAAGAAGACGAGCATACAGTGGACGAGGGTCAGAAGGAGGGGTACCTGAGACCACAAGAGACTCTACGGGAGGAGGTTGCAGAGGAGAACTGGAAGCTGAGACTGCCAGAGCAGCCCAGAGACCAGCGGGAAGGGTAGGTTGATCCGTCAACTTTCCCCTCCCCTGCATCTGGAACTGCTGGTGGGCTCCCCAGCAGGTGGAGAGACCTGCGGGCACCAGCCTAGCTATGGCCACCGCCAGTGAGTGGTAAGCCAGTAACGGATGCAGCACCAGGCTCCCAAATCCCTTGGGGCACCTCCATGTGCACAGACCGGAGCCACGCGGCAGGTACCATATTGCCTCATTCTCCTCTCCGCGGATGCTATCCGTGGCTGCCCAAAGAGACAATATAGCCACCAGCCAGAGGCACCTCCAGGAAACGGGACCTTCCCTTTTGAGGCCCTACAGCTGATTGAGGGAAACCCAGACTGTGAGCTCCCTACCCACCAGCCCTCCTAGGTGCTGCTGGCATGGTGATCCCAGGAGAACGGTGCAGACCTTGAGGCTAAGAGACATAGACCCAGCTTGGGCTCCCCATGGGTGAATTTGGAGTGGCACTCCTCTCCCTAGTGGTGATATATTTTGAACTCTGGGGCCCAGAGGTCAGACCTGCAGACCAGATCCTGTGCACCGAGGACTTGCATTGCCCGGGGCACAGAAGGGATATACGTGAACAGCCTACTGAGGTGTGTGTGCCTTCAGGGGAAGATCAGCATCCTAGAGAGCAGCCCTCCACCCAAAGGGAGGCTGTGCACCCAGCCCAGGTGGCATTCCTGCACAGGGAACCTCCCGGCTGGCATCACAGTCAGGGGAGGCCTGGTGGCGTGTGGTCTGGCCTGCAGGCAGAGGCCCAGGAGTAGCCTTGGAGTTGGGGAGGGTGGAAAGAAGCGAGGCCTGATCCAGACTGCGGGTCTCAGACAGCACCACCCCCACACGCAGACTTTCTGACTGAGCGGGGCCATTGCATCCCCTCCCTGACAGCTTTTCCTGGAAGCAGAGAGAACAGAACTTTGACCCCTGCAAAACATTGGGGGTGCCTGAGGGCAGGCTTACCCAACCCAGCTCCGCCCCGACTCTCTCCTAGACCAACCCTCACTTAGGGGGAGTAAAGGACACACCAGGGCCCCACCCACAACCTGAGACAATAGAGTGCCCCTCTACAGGACGAAGAGCTGATAACAGGACACAAAATTAACAGCATAGCCTGTTCCTCCAAGCAAGCGCCACCTACTGACAGGGAGGACATCCTGAACACCCTTTTTACGGCACCTACTGACTCATCATACAGGAAGTGGTCGAACCTCACCCACAGACACCACCTACCGGCTCAGAAACTAAACAAGGCGTGTGAATACCCAAACGAAAACCTAAAGGAAAGAAACAATAACTGATCGACATGGGAAGAAATCAGCAAAGGAACTCCGGAAATATGAAGAACCAAATGGAAAATGCACCCCCAAAGAGGAGCACCAGCCCCCTATTAACAGACACCAACCAAAATCAGGCAACCAAAATGACAGAAGAGAAATTTCGAATGTGGATAATAAAAAAATTCAATGACCTGCAAGAACAACTCAATAACCAGCACAAAGAAACCACAAAAAGCCTCCAGGACCTGGAACAAAAGTTCACTAAAGACATTGACACAATGAAGAAAAATTTAACCGAAATCCTGGAAATGAAAAATCAATTCAGAGAACTACAAAACACAGTGGAAAGTCTCAAGAACAGGGTAGATCAAACAGAAGAAAGAATCTCAGAGATTGAAGATAACACCCTCCAACTAAATAAAACAGACACAGAGATAGAGCAGAGAAACAAGAGAAAAGAGCAAAACCTACAAGAGATGTGGGATTATGTGAAGAAACCTAATGTGAGGGTCATAGGGTTACCAGAAGGGGAAGAAGACAACACTCAATGATTGGGCAAGCTATTTGAAGATATAATAGAGGAAAATTTCCCAGGCCTTGCTCAAAATCTCGATATACAAGTTCAAGAAGCTCAGAGGACCCCTGGGAGATTCAATGCAAACAGGAAGACATCACAACATGCAGTCATCAGACTGACCAAAATATCAACTAAAGAGCCCCTTCTAAGATCTGTAAGATGAAAGAAGCAAGTAACATACAAGGGAAAGCCAATTCGAATAACACCAGACTTCTCTACTGAGACTTTACAAGCAAGGAGAGACTGGGGCCCCATTCTCACTCTTCTGAAACAAAACAATGCCCAGCCTAGAATCTTATTCCTTGCAAAACTAAGCTTCATATATGAAGGAGAAATAAAGACATTCTCAGACAAGCAAAGTCTCAGAGAATTCACCAAGACAAGACCAGCCCTACAAGAAGTACTCAAAATAGTGTTACTCACGGAACACCATAATAAAAACTCATGAATGTAAAAACAACCAAAACCCAAAGATTGAAGGCCAGATAATATAATGGCCCAAGAGAGAAATCAAAACAACAACATCCAACCCAACAGAATCAACAATAATCTACCTTACCTATCAGTTCTCTCAATAAATGTGAATGGCTTAAACTCTCCACTCAAGAAAAATAGGCTGGCTGAATGAATAAGAAAATACAGGCCAAGTATATGCTGTCTTCAGGAAACACATCTAACCTCCAAGGATGCATATAGACTAAAAAAAAAGGGTAGAGATCAGTATTCCAGGCAAGTGGAAGCCAAAAGAAGGGTGGCGTGGCAGTTCTAATTTCAGACAATTTAGTATTTAAACCAACAAAAGTAGTAAAAGACAAAGACGGTCATTATATAATGGTGAAGGGCACAGTTCAACAAGAAGAGATAACAATTTTAAATATATATGCACCCAACTTAGAGGCACCCAGATTCATAAAGCAAACCTTACTGGAGCTAAGCAAATGGATTAATAGCAACTCCATAATCACCGGAAATTTCAACACCCCACTGACAACACAAGACAGATCCTCCAAACAGAAAATTAACAAAGAAATAATGGACTTAAACAAAACTCAAGAACAATTGGGTTTGACTGATATTTACAGGACATTCTACCCAAAATCCACTGAATATATATTCTTCTCATCAGCTCACGGGACATTCTCTAAGATTGACCATATCCTAGGACACAAAGTAAATCTCAAGAAATTAAAAAAATAGAAATCATACCATGTATCTTCTCAGATCACAGTGGAATAAAAGTAGAAATCAATCATAACAGAAACTCACATTTCTACACAAAAACGTGGAAGTTAAACAACCTCCTACTAAATGATTACTTCATAAATGAAGAAATCAAGATGGAAAAAAAACAATTTTATGAACAAAATGACAATGGAGAGACAAGTTATCAAATCCTCTGGGACACAGCTAAAGCAGTTCTGAGAGGAAAGTTTATCTCCATAAATGCCTATAACCAAAAGTCAAAAAGATCACAAATAGACAAACTAACGAAATGACTCAAAGAGCTGGAAAAAGAAGAACAGACCAACCCCAAATCCAGCAGAAGAAGTGAAATCAACAAGATCAAATCAGAAATAAATGAAATTTAAAATAGGGAAGCTATTCAGGAGGTTAATAAAACAAAAAGTTGTTTCTTTGAAAAAATAAACAAAATTGACACGCCATTGGCTAAGCTAATGAAAAGCAGAAAAGAGAAATCTCTAATAAGCTCTATCAGGAACAAAAAAGGAGATATCACAACTGATCTCAAAGAGATACAAGATATAATTTATGAATACTACAAAAATCTTTATGCACACAAACTGGAAAATATGGAGGAAATGGACAAATTTCTAGAAACACCCATCCTCCCTAAGCTCAATCAGGAAGAAATAGATTTCCTGAACAGATCAATCTCAAGAGCTGAAATAGAAACAGCAATTAAAAGTCTCCCTAAAAAGAAAAGTCCCGGTCCAGATGGCTTCACACCCGAATTCTACCATATATACAAAGAAGAACTAGTACCTATCTTGCAGAAACTATTCCACACCATCGAGAAGAACAGAAACCTCCCTGAGACCTTTTATGAAGCGAATATTACTCTGATACCAAAACCTGGAAAGGATGCAACAAAAAAAGAAAACTACAGACCAATATCTCTAATGAATATAGATGCAAAAATTTTCAACAAAATCTTAGCTAACCGAATCTAGACGCTTATCAAAAAAATAATCCATCACGACCAAGTGGGCTTCATCCCAGGGATTCAGGGATGGTTCAACATACGTAAATCAATAAATGCAATTCACCACATAAACAGAAGCAAAAACAAAGACCACATGATTCTTTTAACAGATGCAGAAAAAGCTTTTGACAAAATTCAACACCCTTTCATGATACGAACACTTAATAAAATAGGCATAGACGGAACATACCTAAAAATGATATGAGCCATATGTGACAGACCCATAGCCAACATCATACTGAATGGGGAAAAATTGAAAGCATTCCCACTTAGAACTGGAACCAGACAAGGCTGCCCATTATCTCCACTTCTATTCAACATAGTGCTGGGAGTCCTGGCTATAGCAATCAGGCAGGAAAGTGGAATTAAAGGTATCCAAATAGGGGCAGAAGAGATCAAACTTTCACTGTTTGCTGATGATATGATATTAGAAAACCCCAAGGATTCAACCAAGAAAATCCTGGAACTGATAAATGAATTTAGTAAAGTCTCAGGATACAAAATCAATACACAGAAATCAGAGACATTCATATATGCCAACAACAATCAAATTGAGAACCAAATCAAATACTCAATTCCCTTCACAATAGCAACAAAGAAACTAAAGTACCTAGGAATATACTTAACCAAGGAGGTAAAAGACCTCTAAAGGGAGAACTATGAAACATTAAGGAAGGAAATAGCAGAGGATGTAAACAGATGGAAATCCATACCATGCTCCTGGATCGGCAGACTCAACATCATTAAAATGTCTATACTACCCAAACTGATCTACAGATTCAATGCAATACCTATTAAAATCCCATCAGCATTATTCACTGATATAGAAAAAATAATTTTACACTTCATATGGAACCAAAGAAGACCCCGAATATCAAAAGCAATTCTAGGCAACAAAAACAAAATAGGAGGCATTAATATGCCAGATATCAAACTATACTACAAAGCTGTAGTAATTAAATCAATCTAGTATTGGCACAAAAATAGGAATATTGACCAGTGGAACAGATCTGAGAATCCTGATATAAAACCATCCTCAGATAGCCACCTAATCTTTGACAAAGCAGACAAAAACATACGCTGGGGAAAAGAATCCCTTTTCAATAAATGGTGCTGGGAAAACTGGATAGCCACTTGTAGAAGGCTAAAGCAGGACCCACACATTTCACCTCTCACAAAAATCAACTCACGCTGGATAACAGACTTAAACCTAAGGT
>VSMD01084436.1:0-96039 GCA_008750895.1 Mirza zaza
GCGAGACCCCATCTCTACTATAAATAGAAAGAAATTGGCCGGGCGCGGTGGCTCACGCCTGTAATCCTAGCACTCTGGGAGCCCGAGGCGGGCGGATTGCTCAAGGTCAGGAGTTCAAAACCAGCCTGAGCGAGACCCCATCTCTACTATAAAAATAGAAAGAAATTAATTGGCCAACTAATATATATATATAAAGAAAAATTAGCCGGGCATTGTGGCGCATGCCTGTAGTCCCAGCTACTCGGGAGGCTGAGGCAGCAGGATTGCTCGAGCTCAGGAGTTTGAGGTTGCTGTGACCTAGGCTGACGCCACGGCACTCACTGTAGCCTGGGCAATAAAGTGAGACTCTGTCTCAAAAAAAAAAAAAAAAAAAAGAACTGAAAGAGTTGCTTAAGAAGGCCCCCGTGTTGGGCTTGCCAGACCTCACCAAGGACTTCAACCTGTTCATGCACGAGAAGAAGCAGGTAGCTATGGGGGTACTGACGCTGACTGTGGGCCCCGGGCAGAGGCCAGTAGCCTGTTTGTCTAAACAGCTGGACTCGGTAGTGTCAGGATGGCCACCTTGCCTGCAATCGCTAACAGGAGCTGTCTTGCTAATCAAGGAAGTGGACAAGCTTACACTTGGGCAAAACATCCGTGTGCAGGTCCCGCACGCGATAGTGGCTTTGATGAATACATCTGGGCACTGATGGCTATCTAGCAGTTGGCTGGCGCAGTACCAGGGACTGCTGTGTGAAAACCCACGAGTCAGCATCAAGACTGTGCAGACTTTAAACACTGCCACCTTCCTTCCTACCGAACCAGGGTCCCTGGACCATGACTGTTCCGAGGGCATGGAGGAGGTCTATGCAAGCCAGCCAGGCTTGAAAGATAGTCTGTTGCCGGCGCCCGACCTGGAGCTCTACATGGACGGCAGCAGCTACATCCAGAATGGCAAACAGTTGGTTGGCTACGCAGTCACCACGGGGAGCAAAGTCATCACGTCCGCCCCTCTGCCTCAGGGATGGTCAGCCCAGAGGGCAGAGTTATGGGTGCTCATCCAAGCCCTCAGGTATGCCCAAGACAAAAGGGCCAATGTATATACAGACTCCAAATATGCCTTCACTACGGTGCATGTACCTGGGGCAATCTACAAGGAGAGGGCTATTGACCGTGGGTGGAAAATAAATCAAGAATAAGGAAGAAATTCTTCAACTATTGGAAGCAGTGTGGGCACCAAAGGATACCATGGCCCGTTTGCAGGTTGAGGGATGAACACAGAAAAAAGAGACACAAAAAGAAAGACACAGACACACACAAAGACGGTATGGGACTGCGGTCCCGAACACACCAGTCGTTTTATTTTTATACCCTAAAAAATCCAAGTTACTTCCTTGTACATGACCACCCAGGCATTGCAGCAATGGCCATACATTCTGGAACACGTAGCCTAAGGACACAGATGTCCCCTGACTCAAGGTTTCCAGGCAGTTGCTCGAGGCGCCAGGTATAGATCACAGATTGAGATAAGCAAAGGTTAAGCAAGGCAGCCACAGGGGGCACTTTCTGTCCCCAGTTCCTCCTGGCTGGCCCCCTGGTGGCTGTGTCTGTCTTAGGTTGTTCCTCCTCGAGGAATCTTACCCGTCATTGACTATCTAGCAATCTTACAGGGCCAAGCAGCAATTGTAGGAACAATGTGCTTATTGTGTGGCCTCCAGGCCTCCACTTACCGTGGGGCTGGGCAGCTCTTTCCTCAATGCAAAAACTCAGACCTATTGTTAGGCCTCTAGACAGCAACCTTGTTCAGAGCACATTATTCTTAAACATTCTGGGCAAGGCATGTACATTACTCACTAAATTTAATTCTTAAACCAGGAAAGTATAATGTCAGTTCCCAACAGAAGGAGATGGCAGTCATTCATTGCAGGGGCCACCAGAAGAGCACAGACTCAGTCACCAACGGTAACTGTCTGGCAGACCAGACAGCAAGGCAGGTAACCAGTATGGGACAACCAGAGGATTCCACCAAATGCCAGATCCTTCTGGCCCCCAAGTGGCCAGAGAAACCCAGGTACACACCAGAGGAAGACCAATGGGCAGAGCAGGAACAGACCAAGTAAAACACAGATGGATGGTGGCAGTTGCCCAACCAAACTGTCTTCATCCTGGGAAAGCTGGCCTATCCCATTGTGTCCCGGTAGCATAATCTGAATCATCTAGGAAAAACAGCCCTCACCCAGCTGCTTGCCCGATACTATTATATAACCAAACTCCCCTCAGTGGCAATGACAGTTAGCACCTGGTGCCAGACCTGTGCCAGGAACAATGCAGTGGCTAAACCAAGGCCAGCCCCAGGAATTCAGCACACTGGGGTGTCCCCGTTCAAGGATGTGGAAGTGGATTTCACAGAAATCAAACCAAGCTGGGGATACAAGTACTTGCTGGTTATGATATGTACTTTCTCAGGTTGGGTTGAGGCTGTCCCCACTCAAACTGAGAAGGCCAGAGAAGTAGTGAAGCTCTTGCTGAGAGAAGTCATCCCCCAGCATGGTTTGCCTCTCTCCATCAGCAGCGATAACAGACCCAGCTTCACTCCAGAAGTTACACAGATCCTCTCCAAGGCATTAGGTATTCAGTGGAAGTTACGCATGGCCTATAGGCCGCAGAGCTCAGGGAAAGTGGAGCACATGAACTGAACCCTCAAGGTTACATTGGCCAAACTCTGTCAAGAGACACAACTACCATGGGTAGATATGTTAAGCATCGTTCTACTGGCCCCTGGTAAGATGCACCCCTGGCCCCACTGGGTACTCACCCTTTGAGATCCTATATGGCAGGCCACCCCCCATCATCAAATGCCTGAGAGGGGACAGTAGGCAGTTGTGAGAATTAAACCTAGACCAACAGCTCCAGGCCTTGGCTGCAAGCATGGCCACTATGCAACAGACTGTTCAAGAGAGAAACCAAATTGGACTGGGACTCCCAGTGCACCCTCATCAACCCGGGGACCTGGTCTGGGTAAAGGATTGGAAGAAGGAACCCCTAGAGCCAACCTAGAAGGGACGCTATACTGTGATATTGGCTATCCCCACTGCTGTCAAAGTTGCAGGTGTCACCCCATGGATCCACCATTCCCAGGTGAAATGAGCTGAGATGGATTATGCGACCAGTCATTGGATGGTGCAACAAAGTCAACAGGACCCGCTGAAGATCTGGCTCAGACCCCTGTCTGCTACAGGTTGCCCCTGAATATGGCTGGACTGAATGGGACCACTGGCTTGGACTCTTAGTGACAGTCTTCTTGGGAATTGGACTCAGGGCCTTCGCCTCAAGAGACTGGACTAACTTGTCTCTTGGTAATCCTTTTCTGGGTCTACACGGGGTGCTTCTGTGTTGCTTCTTATTGGGGCTCAAATGCTGTTAATTGTAACTACCAAAGTCAAAGGGCTATGGTAACCATGGGACCTTGTTTGCCGAATGCAGTTAATATATTCATAGAGAGGTTGATGCCTCTGTGTAAACTGATAAGGGCATCAAAATGGGGGAATGACAGGGAAAAACCATTGGGCGCTGGGACACGACTGCTCGCCACCTCCCCCCCAGCACTGCTGGGGCCAGGCTTTGCGTCTGTCCGGGCCTGTGCTCAGTGCTCGGCGGCCTGCTCCCGTCCTCCAGCCACGCTGGCTGCACGATCTTGATTGGATACTTTTTGAATCCCACTGTTGCTGATTGGATATTAAAGCTTGTTGCTGATTGGATGTTAAAGCTTGTTGCTGATTGGATGTTAAAGCTTGTTGCTGATTGGACACTTTTTGAGTCCTACCAAGGGTATAAAAACAGGAGGAGAATAAGGAAGGGGGGATCAGAAGTCACAAGTTGGCTGAGCCTGCTGAAGGAATAAAGGATTCTCCAACCCTTCATGTGCCGCTCGGTTCTTTCCCCAGTCAAGCGCTGTACACACTATCTGTAACACTTGCTGGAACAATCTCAAAGAACTGGGAAAGGATGAGCAAACCAATCCCAAACCCAGAAGAATAAAAGAAATAACCAAGATCAGAGCAGAACTAACAGAAATTGATAACAAAAAACTATATGGAAGAGTAATAAAATAAAAAATTGATTCTGGGCCAGGGCATGGTGGCTCATGTCTCTAATCCTAGCACTCTGAGAGGTTGAGGTCAGTGGACTGCTTGAGGTCATGAGTTCAAGACCAGCCTGAGCAAAAGCAAGATCCTGTCTCTACTAAAAACAGGAAAAATTAGCTGAACAACTAAAAATAGAAACAAAAAATTAGCCTGGTGTGGTAGTGAGTGCCTGTAGTCCCAGCTATTTGGGAGGCTGAGGCAGGAAGATCATTTGAGCCCAGGAGTTTGAGGTTGCTGTGAGCTAGGTGGACTCCATGGTACTGTAGCCCAGGCAACAGGGTAAGACTTTCTGTATGTCAAAAAATAGAAAAATTGGTTCTTTGAAAATATAAACAAAATTGACATGCCTTTCTCTAGATTAACCAGAGGCAGAAAAGAAAGGACACTAATGAGCTCAATCAGGAATAAAAAAGGAAAAATTTCAACTGATACCATAGAAATACAAAATATCATCTATGAATACTATAAAAATCTCTACAAACATAAACCAGAAAACATGGAGAAAATGGACAAATTCTTATAAACACACAGCTTCCCCAGGCAAAATCAGGAAGATATAGAATTCATGAACAAAACAATATCAAGTACCAAAATTGAAGTAGCAATAAAAACCCTTCCTAAAAAGAAAAATCCCAGACCAGATGGTTTCACACTGGGATTCTACCAGACCTCCAAAGAAGAACTAGTGCCTATCCTGCAGAAATTATTCCACAATATCGAGAAGGAAGGAATCTTCTCCAATACATATTACAAAGCCAACATCACCCTGATACCAAAGCCAAGAAAGGACTCAACAACAACAACAACAACAACAAAAACTACAGACCATCTATTATGAATATACATGCAAAAATTCTCAGTAAAATCCTAGCAAATCAAATTCAGGTGATTATCAAAAAAAAAAATCAATCACAACTAAGTGGGCTTCATCCCAGAGATGTAGGGATGGTTCAACATACACAAATCGATAAATGTAATTCACCACACAAATAGAAGTAAGTGTGTCTGCAGGAGCGTGAGTGGACATGAAAGGTCTTCTGAAACCATGTCACACTGAAGGAACCAGAGCCTCTTAACAGCGGAGGGAGAAGAGGTTCCAAAGTCCTGACTTCAAGTCCCACAGTTGCTACCTCCTGGCTGGGTCTCCCTGACGATATCACTCAGAATCTCTGAGCCAGATTCTTCAATAAGAAAAGTGGAGGTTAAGAACAACCACAGAATAAATCTCAGGGCTGCTGTGGGCCTACCTGAGGCAGAGGATGTGAGGTACTTGACTCGCAGAGAATGCCAGTTGGCTTGGGGACCCAGAGAGTGAAGCTGGGTCTCCTCTATGGTCAACTAGCTAGCCCTATGGTCAACTCCCAAATCAGATCATACAGCCATGGTGTGGACTTCCCAGAATGTAGTGAGCTCCCTATCACCAGAGGTATTCAAGCCAGATTTAGATCTGTACCCTCCAAACCTGTAGCCACCAGCCACATGAGTGTTTCAAATGTTGCTAGTCTGAACTGCAACGTGCTATAAGTGTAAAACAAAAGCCAGATTTCAAAGATTTACTACAGAAAAAATATAAAATATGTCAGCATTTTATATTGATTACATTATTAACATAATATTATTTGGGGTAAATTAGATGAAATAAAATATCTTATTAATTTTTACCTTTTCCATGTGGCAACTAGGAAATGTCATATTACATGTGTGGCTTGTATTATATAATATTTCAATTGCACAGCACCGGTCGAAATCCTGGGTGCTCAAAGTATGTTTCCTGGAGCGGCAGCATCCGCATCACCTGGGAACTGACTGGAAATGCAGACTCTCAGGTGCCGCCCCAGCCCCACACACGGAATCAGAAGCTGCATTTCCACACACTCCCCATGGGATTCGTGTACATACTAAAGTTTGAGAAGCCCGGCAGAGACCTTGGCTAGAGGTCTCAGAGGGGTCCCCATCTTCGTGCAGATGGGGTGGGAACACCTGGCCTGAAGCCCAGCCCGAATCATGTGACCAGTCCTCTCTCCTGAGAGATGGCCTGGGTAGGGCTCCCAGGCTAGGCCAGCAAAGGCACAGGTGCTGGCCACTATGATGGTTTTGGGATGGACACACCACAAAAAGTCAAGCCTCATTAGCTGGTTCAATCAGAGTGAACCTCAGTACATTTGCACATGCCACTGGGGAAAGGCCAAGGCTCTTTCTGGGGGTGGGGGGGACTTGAACCTGGAAGTATCTCTGGACCTGCAACAGCCATCCTGCTGCCCCAAGAGGTGACCCTGGAGTTGCTGGAAGCCAACACTGCCTCTATTCCAGAACATCCCCTGGCCTCCTGGTTCCTCAGGCCTCCATAAAGTCCCCCTTTCACCTGATACACCTTGAACTGGGTGTCAGTTTCTAGCACCCAAGGGTGCCCTGCCCACTGCTAGCCCATGGCCTGCTCCTCAGATCTATGCAGGAAAACCAGAACACTCAGAGGGGAGACAGGGCCGCCAAGCACAAGCAGAGCTGGGGACCTGACTGGAGGGTGAGGCAGGGGTTGAGGGTGAGTCTTTATTTCTCAGCATGGGGTGGAGAGCCCTTCCTCCTCAATCCCAGAGCCTTAGCAGGTCTTGCAGGTACTCTGACTAAAAGACTACATTTCCCAGCATCCCATGCAGCCAGGTGTGGCCATGTGACTAAGTTCTGGCCAATGAGAGGTAAGCAGAAGTGAAGGGTGGAGCTTCTACGAGGACAGATGTAGGGTCCTGTTGGTCAAAGTCAGGACTTGAGGACCAGAGCTCCAAAAGCCAAAGAGCACAGCCCAGATCCTCACCCCAAGAGTTAATCCTTCTTAGCCAGTCATTCCCAGAAAGAGGCCATGTAGGCTGATGTGAAACGTGGGCTGGAGAAGGGGGAGGGCCCGGGGAAAGCAGATGGCTCAGGGCTGGAGCGTTCTCAGGTGCTTCGGCAGCATCAGTGAAGGGCTGTCAGCAGGACAACAAGATGGTCCGATGGCCCCTGCTCCATGTGGGAAAGGACTGGGTGCCAGAGCAGGAACAGGAGATCAGGCAGACTAGAGGTGGTGGTGGCTTGACCTGGTGGCAGTGGTGGGGATGGCTACAGGTAGAGCCGGTGGCCTGATGGACAGGGAGGGGTCAGGGAGGGATGCAGAAGGTGCAAGGGAAAGAGAGGCATCAGCATCACTCCTGGGCCTCCAGCCTGCTGGTGGTGCCATTTCTAACGTGAAGATACCCCCAAAAGTTCATCAAGAGAATTTTTAAAGAGAAGATCCCTCCCCTAATGCCTCACTTTGGTTATAATAACAGGAGCTTCCGCTTACTGGGGGCCACTGCCAGCCACAGGGAAAGCACCTCACCCTGGGTCTCCACTGTGGGAAGCTGTTCTGGAATTGGAATTTGTCAGGGCAGGGCTCCCCTGTGTCAATGACCCGGAGGTGACATGGACCCACTGCCCTCCAAGTGCACACCTGACCACTCCTGCCTTGTTTCCCTGGGCTCCCGACACACAGCAGCCTTCTCCCAGCCATAGGCTCGTTGTCCTGGCTGGCCCTGTCCCTGGAAGCTCTCTCAGCCCTCATCATCACCAGGTTGGCTTCTTGCTGTCATTCATGTGACCTCAAGTTTCTCCTCCTTGACCATCCTAGCTAAGGAAACTTCCCTGCCCTCCCCACCCTAATAACTTCCTGTCATAGTCTCTGTTCTGTTTCCTTGATACTCTTGGTTATTCGTGGTCTTCCAAAATGTTTTAATGTGAGTGTTGTTTTTAACTTGAGTGCTCACTTGTTTATCGCCTGCCTTCCTCATGAGACTGTGAGCTCTTTGAGTGCAGGGAGGCTGACTGCTGGTTCATAAAGGGCTCCCGAATGAATGGATTGTGGCATTTCAAAGATGTCGCTCAGGCTGAGTACCTATTACATAGCAGGTGCCCCCCAAATGCATCCAATGCACCCGTGGACTTTTGGGGCATCACTACCATGTGCCAAGGCAGCATGGCAGGTCCTGCCACACACATCAGTTCGTTCGAACTTTCTAAACAGCCCTGTGGACAGGAATCATCAAGTTCATTTCACGTATCTGGAAACTGAGGCTCGCAAAGGCTGAGACCTGGAGGAAGGCACGCAGCTAGCAGGAGGTAGAGGTGGAACAGCCAGGCTCTGCCACATGCACCCACGCCCAGGCATAGGTAGGGGCCAGGTGTCAGCGACCCAGGCCACAGTCCCAGGTGAGTTCAGCATTGGGGTCACCCAGCCTGGGTGCTAGGCATGTGAGTGAGTGTGCCTCAGATGATCCTGGCAGCCCATTGTCAAGTCATCCTGGCCTTCGAGTCTGCCCAGCTGAGACTTTGTGGACAGTTGCCTGTGTATCAACCCCAGTGTGTCCTGCCCAAGTTCCTGAGCCACTCCCAGGGAGCTCAGTTCCCAGACCCAGAGAGGAACTCTGCACACGGAGGCAGGGACACTGCCGCTCCTAGAGACTGGACAGTCCCCAGGTGGCAGGCAGGGCTGGTCTGTGCAAACAGGGAACAGGTACTCTGAGGGAAGGATGTTTGCTGGCAAAAGCATAAACTGCTGCTTAGAGGTCTAGCACCATTCACTTTCCAGGGACCCTCAGACTCCCAGAGCGCCTTCTCTGGCCAACTGGGACACTTGTAGCGGAGCACACAGATCGGAGGGAAGGGCGTGGCTGTGGTCCTAGCTTGGTATTCCTGCTGGACCTGGTGTCCCTAGGCCCAGTCTGAAGGGTCCTTGGGATAGACTGACCCTTGCCAGCAGCTGGCCCTCTCAGAGTCCCCCAGGCTGGAGCGTCCCTGCTGGCTGTCTCATGTTCTGGGGGCTTCCACATTCACATGTTCTCGGGTTGGCCGGTGGCCCCTGCCGGAAACTCCTGGGGCGTCCGCCTGCGGGGGATGCCTTTGTGCACCCACTGGGCCTCTGGGAGAGGCTGAGCAAGCTGGTGGCCGGCAGCAGCTGGTGGGCGGCACACCTTTCTCCTGGCGGTGCCAACTTTGCCTGGACACGGGGAGGGCGCACAAGCGGCCAGTACCGGATACCGAGGTACACCAGGCCCAGGCTGAGAAAGAGGTGGCCCAGGCAGCGCCGTGCTTTCCGGCTCGGAGTCCACGTTGGCAGCCGGGCAGCGCGGGCCGGGCTGTGCTGATCCTGCGGGAGGTGGAGCGCAGAGCGGGTCGGGGCTAGGTGGGAGCCCGCTTGCACTCGCCCGTCACCAAGGAGCATCGCGGGGCGAGCGGGTGTGCAGAGGCTGCCCTCGGATGGAGGGGATCAGACTGGGCCCAGAGCCCTGAGCCTTAGCTTGCTGGCCCAGCCCCGTCCGGATCGGGGATCTAGGGGTGGTAGGGCGCACCAGGTTCCCCCACCCAGGCTTCTGAGTCCAGCTTCAGGGGAGCGCGCCCCCTTCCGCGGAGCTGCTGGCCGAGCGGGTGTAACTGGCTCAGCCTATTCCTGCCCATTCCGATCGATTTGAGGGGCGCGGGCAGCCTCTTCTGGGGTCCCGCTGTCAGCCCGCAGCCGGAGTGGGCCGAGGCCGGTTGCCCGCGCAGCGCAGCCCTTGGGCCTCCGAGCGCCCCGTGTGCGGGCGAGGCGGCCTCTCCAGCGCGCTCGGGCGACACCAGGCGGGCGCGGCCGGTAGTGCAGCTCGGCCTGGCTCCCGGGAGGGACGGCTCAGAGCATCCTGGCTGACCTCTTCCTTTGATGGACACCCCGTCCAGGGAGCTGGGGGTATCGGACTGGGCTCCAGGTGGGAGGGGGGCGCTGGAGGACAGAGCAGAAAACTCAGGCTCAGGCCACCTGAGCAGCACAGGGCGGCTGGGGAAGGGTCTGTGCTAGGCGACCAGTGCTGACTTACAGCTGTTGAGGTGGAACTAAGACTTTGGACACTTTAGAGGGCTTGGTTAGCCCTGGCTTGGGGTCTAAGAATGTGGCCCCCATGGGTGAGCGAGGCACAGGGAGGCAGGTCCGCTGTGCCAGATGTTGGCCATTTGTCCCCAAGATCTGCTGACAACCCTTGTCCATCCTGCTGTGTGTCTGGGGAGGTGGCCTGTATGTCTGTGTCACTGACTCCCTTACCCTCTGGCTTCTGTTAGGTCTGGCCAGTGGGGAGCCCTGGCAGGATGTAGAGTGAGGGGGAGAGATTTTAGGGTACTTAGTCTCCCAGCTCCCTCCCTCAGGGTCACCTGGGCTAGCTTCGTGCCTGGACCACAGGTGACAGTTCCTGTCAGAGATCCTCTCCACACAACTGTCTCTGGAAACCGTCCCCTCTTCCCACGCCCTTCAGGACTAAGGATGGTAGTGAGGGAGTCCCTGCTTTTGCTTGCCATGGGGAGCTGCACCGTCCTTTGAGGCTTCCCTGCTCCTGCCCACACCTTTCTAAAGTGTCCCTTTATTAAGCCCTCTTCAAATGACAGGGGTGCCCCCAGGGTGCTGGCTGCTCCATTCCCCCAGAACCGCAGGCCAGGGAGATTGGAAAGGAACCCTGGAGTGGGGCAGCGGGCCCGACTTGAACTTTGTCCAGAGTCTGATTTGATCTTCTCCCCCTTGATTTACCTATGGGACAAGTGTGGCCTTCTCCCTCCAGAATTTCCGGGTTATACTTCCGGATCAGGTGAAGGGGAGGGAGAGGGGAGGAAGCCCAGCCAGGCATGGGAGATTTGTCTCCTGAAAGGGGGGCCCACCTGGGCTATGTGGATCACAGCACTAGATACCAGAGCAGGGGCTGCAGACTGGAGCACCCACGGGGGGCACACAGGTGCTGCACCTGTGGAGCAGGTGCAGAAAGGCTCTAAAGGGAACGAGCCTCTGTTTGCTAAAGTGTGAGAAGGTGAGGTCAGGTCTCAGTGGGGGAATCTGCTACAGCACAGCCAGAGTCCTTTCCAAGGAGTAAGAATAACACAAATATCCACCATCTGCAGGACACGAGACACAGGGGTATGGATGTGAGACTGGTGTCATTCTTTGCCACATATTCAAATGCTTTTGTGGGGAGAAGCCCGGGAAATATGGTTTATGGAGAAACAACTTTTAAGAATGCTGATACCAAATGAAATCTGAGACTTTGCAGAACTGCACAGCTTCTGTGAGAGGCTCCAGTTTTATGGTGCCTTTGAGGAACAGGTTCTGAAACCACCTGTCTGGAATCATGGGGCAGAGAAAGGTGAAGAGGTCATTGCTGGTTTTAACTGCAACCATAGACAGGCTCGCAGGTAAGTGTGGGGACAGAACAACTGGGAGACCCTACCTGGCTGAGCTGATGGCGGGATGGGGATGAGATGATGCCAGTGCCTCAATCACTTCTCTTCTGGGTGGGACGAGGGATGAGAACTTCACTCTCCTGGAGCCATGTGTGCCGCATGACCACACACCCAAGGATCAGTTCTCTCCACTCAACTCTCACGTAGACTTGCCCTAGTCCTCTTTGCTCTGGACCTTGTAAAGAGCCCTGAGGATGCAGCCACCTGGTGACAAGTCCAGGCCCCACATTACATCGTGTATGAGTGACCACACTGCTGGCTTCAGCAGCCTAACTGAGGGTGTGAGAAGCAAGGGGTGCTAGACTCAGGAAATTAAACTCGGCTGCGCATGTCCCACCTCCCACCGGCAGGGGTCCCGCTCAGGTCCCCTGTGGAGTGCAGGAACCTGGGGGACATCAGACAGCCTAAGGGATCTTTCATATTGTTAGGTAGAGATCAAATCTGCAGGTGATGGGAGTAGGCCTGTAGGGTGGCTCCCAGGAGTGAAGAAGCGAGGGACCAATCAGGGGAAAAGACTGTAGGAAAACGCAGAACACCTGACAATCATTTGGTAACGTCCCACACCTCCTCTGGACCAGGGTGGTAAAAGGAAACCACCTGGGAGTCCTCAACCTCTTTCTCCACTTGTGGAGACTAACCTGTTCCTTTCTCTGGAATACATTTTCACTTTGGGTAGCTTCCTTCCTTCCTTTCACTTTGTATAGTTTCTTTCTTTTCTGTAATAAATTGTTTGTGTGGGATTGCTTTGTATTTGTGATCACTGCATCATCAGCTCAAGTTGATACCAGTAATTACTTTTGACACTGGGAACCAACCGAGGACCAGGGAACATTGAGACAGACCTAACAATATGGCACCCGAAAAACCAGACTTCTCTTTTCTTAATGTTTTGTTTGGGCTCTTAGCCTAAGGACAGCCGATGGGCCAAGGATTGACTTTCATGTTGCAGGGTGACTGCTGGCAGCAAGCGTTAGGAAGAACACCCAGGTCAGGCAAGGCCAACCCTCCCCACCTCTGCCTCTGGTCCCTGCCCAGGCCTCCTATATCCACCCAGCCAGTGGATTTTTATGACCTCAGGCTTCCAGGTGATTTGGCCAATGGGCAGCCCTGGCAGGAGACTAGAGATGGGAGGTCAGGGATCTGGGATCATCTGGAAATAGAAGCCCAGCAAAGCCTCTAGTTCTGTAAGAGCACCAGTGTCTAAAGCTTTGGGATGTGGCTCGCAAACTTATGGGAAATGGTGACAGCCACTGTTTATGTAAAGGATCTCACTACAGCGTTGTGTGCACATGGGATGGGCAGCAATGCATTGTGCATCACGGAACGAATAATCACCAATGGCACATGGTGGGCAGAGGACAAGGTAGTTCTGCATATGCCTGTGTGGAAGGACGCAGTCAAATGCCGGTTAGAAAAGCCAAGTTACAAAAAGTTGTCCCATCATTCAGGGGTCCACCTGAGAAGCAGAACTAATAAGAGACAAGTAGCTTGAAATTGTGGGGGCTGCTAAGCAAGCCCAAAGTTTCCAGAGCAGGCAGTCAGGAGAGAAGGCCACCAGCAGACTGGGACTCAGGGGCACGAACTAAAGCTCATCCACAAGCAAGAGGCTCAGGGAGGCCTAAGCTTTTAAAGGCCTTCCAACTAATATGTCAAGCCTGCCAGGATAATCTCCCTTTGATTAAAGTCGATTAGGTACATTAATCCCATCTGCAAAATCTCTGCACAGCTGCACTTAGGTTAGTGTTTGAACAACCTCGAGGTGTGTGCAAACCACAAAACATCAGCTGCCTCCCTTCCTTTCTCTCTCTCTCTCCCAAAAGAAGACCCCCTTGTAGTCTGCCTCACCGGAATCATCCCTGAAAGGGGATTCTGAAGGCTGCAGTTTAGCAAGTGGACACATCAAAAGCCATCACAACCACATATACAGTAATCCCGTTTGTAAATGCCTGTGCCCTCTTGGCACACATGAAATGCAGAGAAAAAGATCTGGAATGACCCACCTGAAGCTGTTAACAGGGGTATGTATGGGAATAAGGGGGAGCGTGGGGTAAGGAGAAGGGAGAGGGGCTTCTACCTCCTATGTCAATATTGAGGTTTTATTGTTTTTTTGTTTTTACTATATTCAGTGATTTTACCGAAGTACAAGAAAATGTTTTATAAAATCTTGGAGTAGAGAAGCCCTTTCTAATCATTCAGAACTGTTTTGACACAGGGGAAATGCTTTTTTTTTTTTTTTTTTTGAGACAGAGACTAATTCTGTCACCCAGGCTAGAGTGCTGTGCTCTAGCTCACGGCAACCGCAAACTCCTGGGCTCAGTTGATCTCCTGCTTCAGCCTCCTGATTAGGTGGGACTATAGGCGTGTGCCACCACCACCTGGCTAATTTTTCTATTTTTAGTAGAGACAGGATCTCATACTCGCTCAGGTTGGTCTCAAACTCCTGAGCTCAAGCAATCCTCTCACCTCAGCCTCCCAGAGTGCTAGTATTACAGGCCTAAGCTGCCACACCCGGCTCAGGTAAATGCATTTTTTTATATCAAACACCTCATAATTAAAAGCAAAGAATTAAGGAAATATTTGTAATGTATCATTTCCTCAAATCTAAGATGCACTTTGCCTCCCCCATCCACCTACTCCTTGCCAAAAGGCAAAAAACCCAATAGCTGGTGGTTTGTATCACAATTGAGGAAACAGAGATTATCAGGGAAAAGGGATTTGAACCCTAACATTATAGAGGTCTTAAAAACCCAAGAAAAATGGGTGCAAGAGTTTACAGGGAGGGCCGGGCGCGGTGGCTCACGCCTGTAATCCTAGCTCTCTGGGAGGCCGAGGTGGGCGGATCATTTGAGCTCAGGAGTTCGAGACCAGCCTGAGCAAGAGCAAGACTCCATCTCTACCATAAATAGAAAGAAATTAATTGGCCAACTAATATATATAGAAAAAATTAGCCGGGCATGGTGGCACATCCCTATAGTCCCAGCTACTTGGGAGGCTGAGGCAGCAGGATTGCTTGAGCCCGGGAGTTTGAGGTTGCTGTGAGCTAGGCTGACGCCACGGCACTCACTCTAGCCTGGGCAATAAAGTGAGATTCTGTCTCAAAAAAAAAAAAAAAAAAAAGAGTTTACAGGGAATTCAGCCATCAAAAGGCCAAAAAATGCAAATTAAATCAAGAGTGATATTTTTCATGATTAATGAAATGCTTAAACAACAGTCCCTCTCCATCTCCAACAACTGTGGACCTAAAAAGTCCACCTCCAACTCCAATGGGGTCACCATGGACATGTGCAAACTTGTACATGTCCACTGTGTGCTCAGCTATTATAGTGAAAATGTGTAAAAAAGATCTGGCAATAAGGTAACTACTAAGTAAACCAAGGTCCACACAAAGTGGCAGAGGAACAGGAGCTGTTATCCATTGAGGGACAAAATTCTATGCACAACTGACCAAATTCTGTAAAATAAATATCTGTACATATGCATTAGAGACTATGAAAACACACCAAAACATTAATAGTAGCTATCTCCAGAGAGGAGGGCAATTTTTTACAAATAAATTTTTACATTTTCCAAATGTTCTCTAATGATTTTATATTTAGAAAAAACCATGTTAATTAGAAAATACACAGTCACAGGTCAGGTCCTTAGCTGGGCTCTGGGCTGGCGGCTTCCTTTCTAGCCCATGTTTGTAAGGTGCTCAGGAAGCTGCCTGCATTCTTGGGGCTTGGGAACTAATGGTGAGGAGGGGTCACCAAGACTTGCTCACGTGCCAGGTCATCAGAGGCTTCTCCAGTGAGATCCTTCAGTGGACAGGCCCAGTGAAGGCAGGTCCCTGCAGTCACAGCCTGCCTAGAAGCTCTGAAGGCCACAAGGAGCCTGCAGGCCCCACCTCAGCTCCTGGCCTCTGCCCCTGGTATGTCTGCACCCTCAGTCCACCTGTGACTTAGGAATGTCTCATGTCCCTGCCCCTTCAAGTAGCCTCTGATCTTCCTAGCCAATCTTAATAAGTGAATGGCCAAACCAACATTACCCACCCACCCACCCCTTTTTTTTCTGATCACAAGTCAATATTTAGAAAATAAACAAGTGCAAAAAGATAGGCCGGAAGAGCAGCTCATGCCTATAATCCTAGCACTCTGGGTGGCTGAGGTGGGAGGATCTCTTGAGCTCAAGAGTTGAGACCAGACTGAGAAACAGTGTGAGCCTACCTCTACTAAAAATAGAAAAATTAGCTGGATGCAGTGGCACTCGCCCAGCTACTTGGGAGGCTAAGGCAGTAGAATCACTTGAACCCAGGCGTTTGAGGTTGCAGTGAGCTATGGTGATGCCACTACAACTCTAGCTGGGGTGAGTGACACTTTGTCTCAAAAAAGAGAGAAAAATGCCCCATCCACAATCTCTGTTTGGTTTGATGGAGCCTGTGTGTGCATCAAGACAGACTTATCTGGGCTCAGAAAGCTGCTGTCCTGGCACACCCACACGCAGCCTTGCCACTCTGGCTGAGGGCCAGCAGGGACTCACTCCGGGCACACCCTCCTCCCTGTCCTGCTCATCTCCCTCTTGTGCTCCTTATGCTCGACCCTGGGACAGACCCTCCCTGGCCCCTTCCTTTGCTGTACCCTCAGGATGTGGGTTTACAGCTTTCTGTGCTAGGGCCCCTCTGGGGTGGGTAAATCTTCTGCCTATTGTAATCGTCAACGGGCAGTCCAGCGGGGCACCCGCCTGCCACCTCCACCCTGCCGATGCTCCCGGCCATGGATCTTCTGGTGCTGGATGAGGGTGGACAGCTGGCTACAGGCCCTCCCACAGGCCTGGCACCTGTATGGCCTCTCGCCACTGTGCAGCCGGTAGTGCTCGTTCAGTGTGTAGCTCCTGCGGAAAGCCTTGCCGCACTCTGTGCACGTGAAGGGCTTCTCCTTGGTGTGGATCTTCTGGTGCAGAGTGAGGTTGGACTTGCGACTGAAGGCCTTGCCACATTCCGAGCATTCAAATGGCTTCTCGCCCGTGTGAAGCCGCTGGTGCAGAAGGAGCAAAGAGTTGTGTCTGAAGGGCTTCTGGCACACGGAGCACTTGTAGAACTTGTCCCCAGCATGGGCCTTCTGTGCTGCACCAAGCAAGGGGCTCTGACCTCCACCACTGTCCTGGGGGCTCTCCTCGGCATGCAGCCTATGGTGTTTCAAGAGTGACGACCCTCGGATAAAGCGCTGCCCACACCGTAGGCAGCTGTAGGGCCGCTCCCCGCTGTGGATGCGGCAGTGCTCATTGAGGGTGAACCGGCGGCAGAAGGCCTTGCCGCACTCACCACACTCGTAGGCCTTCTCCCCTGTGTGGAACTTCTGGTGCTGCAGGAGCCGGGAGCTGCGAGTAAATGTCTTGCCACACTCACTGCACTCATAGGGCCGCTCCCGGGTGTGGACCCGGTGGTGGGACACCAGCTGCGTGCTCTGCCGGAAGGCCTTCCCACACTCACTGCACTGGAAGGGCTTCTCCTCAGTATGGATCAGCTGGTGCCGGAGCAGGATGGAGCTCTGCTTGAAGGCCTTCCCACACTCCGTGCACTGGTAGGGCTTGGCCCCTGTGTGGATAATCTGGTGCCTGAGCAGCAGAGAGTTGTACTTGAACACCTTGCCACACTCGCACCTGTAGCCTCTCTGCCCGCTGGCAGCAGAGCTCCTTGCAGGCCGGCTGCCCCATTCTTCTCGCAGAGCCCCTGGGGAGATGCTTAACTCCTCAGCCTGAGCCCAGGGGAGGAGGCGTTGTTTATCTGACCTGTCCTCAGTACTGCCATTCAGGTCAGATAGCTTGGGGTCCCTCCTGGGGAGGCAGCCCCAAACTGTTCCAGACACTCCAGTCTGCCTAGAGATCTCCCTCTTCGGAGGAGATTCTGCCATACCAGCCTCCATCCTGGAATCTGAGAGAATAAACACAAAATTCAAGGATGATCTAGCCGCTACACTCAGAAAAGGAACTTACTGATTTGAAGACAGAATCTTTTGTTTTTCCAAGTCTCTTCCCCCCAGCTTTACTGAAGTATAAATGACTAAAATTATATATCTTCGAGGTGTACTACATCTACATTGTGAAATGATTAATGCAATCAAGTGAAGACAGAACCTTTATGTCAAAGGTATAGGGAGGTTTGAGAAATTCTTGCAAGGGGTTTTAAAATCATGGTTCAGGTGAGAAAGGGGAACAAAAAGGCGGGCTAAGAAAGGCTTACGCACCATGGGAGGCTGGTGGGTGGGGAGCCCACAGGGAGGCTCAAGGCCTGGCAGGAAGACCTGGATGCTGGGCATGGAGTGCCCCTCTTGTCCCACAGCCCTGTTCTTTGCTCCTCTCTCCTTCAGAGGGATCACCCACAGTCCATTCACTCAGCAAACTTGTCGGGGCCCTGCCTCTGCAGAACTCCAGAACTAGGGGCCTCCTCCCCATCTCAAGGTCCTCTCTGTAGCCTCTGCTACTCTGAGCCCAGTCCCTGGCACATGGGACATGGGAACTGGGAAAAATCAAAGGAACCCAAGGGTAATGCCAGCTGTACTCATGGACCTGGCCCCTGACACCGTGGGGACACCAAGACAAAGAACTCATGCACTCGGCCTTTCTGCATAAGTTAGTCTTGGGTGACCTTAGACCTACAACCACAGCATTCCAGAGGACTTTGGCCCGTTGTGAGGAGCTAAACATGCACACCTCCCATTGTGCAGGAAGCAGCCTGCATGGAGCTGCATGAAGCCCAGGCCAGGCTGGGGGCTGCATGACATGCCCTGTGATGCTCCAGCAGTCCTGGCTACCCTGTGCCTCACACTCACCTGTGCACAGGCTGGCCTTGGTTCCTCTCTCCTCAGCCACCTGCAGAATCAAGGCCCCTGGCTCCTCCCCTTGCTCCAAGAGGGAGATCAGTGCTGGTTTGGTGATAAGAAAGCCTGAGCACAGGGAGGGAAAGCAGCACGTGACTGGGCGCAGGGAAAGGAAAGATGCCCAGCTGCCTGCTGGAGGCCTTGGGAGCACAGAATGCTGCGAGGGTCAGGAAAACTCACCATCCCAGGAGGGGCAGATGGGTGGCCAAGGGGAGGGGGGCTGCCCTAGAGAGAAGCCCAGGCAGGCCAAGGCTGCGCAGTGGATGCCCAATGGGAAGCAGGAAGGGATTCCTTGGGGAGCCTCCAGCTTCCCCTCCAAACATGTCAGATTTCGCATTTGGTAAGGAACCAACTCCCCAGGGCCTGGTGGACGAGGCAGGGTCATCTCTGAGCCTAGTGCAGAAACACCTCCCAGCCCCAGGACAGAAGAGAGAATCCCTCACCCAGCGCAGCCAGGTTCCCATAGTTCTCCAGCATCACGTCCCTGTAGAGTGCCCGCTGATCGGGGGCCAGGCAACTCCACTCTATCCTCGTGAAGTACACAGCCACATCCTCGAACACAATGGTCTCCTGCAACCACATACCCTGCTGTCCTGGGCAGTTGAGGCCTCACCAAGGACCCAGGAGATGGGGAGGCCACGTTAGGAACATTTGGGTTATCTGTCTGGCTCTGGGAGTTAAGGCTTCTGTCACTGCTGTATACCGAGGGCCCATCACAGAGGGAGCACCCCAACATTCCCCAAGGGAGTAGCCTCCTCCTCAGCAGAAACCCCAGAAGGTAAGAGGGGGAAAGTGAAATTGAGGAAGGGAGAGAGATTCTGCTAGGAAGGGGATCTCAACCTTGGATTCATCCCTCTTCAACAGGTCATCAGGGATTTTGGGGAAGGAGCACCCCAGAAATACTAGTGGCTGAGCCTCCACACTGGGGGTGAGCATTCTGCCCTCTGGGACTTAGTTTCCAACACCAGGAGTGAAGTCAGACTCGGGAGAGTGGCACAGACCATTCACACCAGGACGAAGGCAGGCACTGGGGAGGATAGGTGCTGGCTGACCCTAGATAGATGTTCAGGGGCTACAGGGGGCCCCAGGCAGCCCACTTGTGCCCAAAGCATCAGGAAGGAGTCAAAAGAGCCTCGTGTGAGGCTTGGCCATAGAGGGAGGAGGCTGCCCTCAGCTTGCAGACTCCATTCTGTGATGTGGGTGGGCCTGAGGCTCCCTGGGAAGATGCTCAGGGCTGAAAGGCTGAGGCTGGGGGCAAAGGCAGAACCCTGGGGCAGCAGATAGGCCCAGAGAGAATACTTACCTGGGGTCCAGGCATTGGGAGTGCCATCACCATTCCAGGGTAGCCAGTGGGAGGGGAGCAGGTGCTAGAGATGGTGCGTGCTGGGGGAACACACAGCCATGAGTGGAAGGAGCCCAGGCCAGAGGCCCCACGACCCCAGGACCCCCCAGATCCAGAAAAGAACAGGAAATAGTGAGATGCTGAGGCAAGCACATTAGCCACTTCCCTCATGTCCCAAGAAGAAGCTGCACCCAAGACCTGCTCACCTACACTCCTTCCAATATTTGCTGAATGATACTATTTAAAACCGCTGCCTCCCCTTCTACCAGAATTCCTTATTCTTTGGTTTATTTTTTTCCACAGCTCACTGTCATCTGACATAAGACAAGTTAGCTTACTTGCTTCTTATCTGCCTTCCCCCAAGAGATAAGGCCTCCAGTCTCTATCCCCAGGGCCTGGCACACAGCAAACACTCAATAAGGATTTGTGAAATGAACAAAGGGATCCCTGACTTGGATGACTCTGCGACCAGTAAAACCATGTTGTGGAACACCAGAAAACATTCTTGCTATATTACTACACAAAACAAGCAGAAAAATAAACCTGGCAACAGAAACCCCAGCATATTAACCCAGTTCTTTCTGGGACATAGAATTATGGGTACTTCTTGTTTTTCTTCTATTTTTCTAATTTCTTCAAGACTTATTTTATTATGTACCAACATGTTTTAACTTTCTGGTTGTGGAAAAGTTAATTTTTTATTAGTTCTTTCCTATCGATTTTATTTTTTCATTCTTATAACCCTGACTCAAGGGAAAAGTTATTTAAAAAACAATAAATATAATTCTGCCCTGACAAGATATACACACAGTAGGCATGAGGCCTTGCTCTCCTCACTCTTCCCTTCAACAGACACTTGAGTTCTTGTGTTTGGGTGGAGGTCTTTGAGGCTACCCTTTTCTGTGGGGTTTGAGCCCCGTAAGTAGCTGCCACTTTGTAAAGAGATGTTCCTCTTCAGGCATCAGTTAACAAAACATGTATGGGTAGAAGCAGGCTGGTTGCTTGGTTACAATGCTGTGAGGTGACATTTGGCAGCAGAGCCTTTTTGACATGTTAAGAGTATGAAGGGCTATGGGGGAAGATTGGACAGGCTTGTGAGTCACCTGTGCCTGGACAGCACAGACTGCAAATGCATGGAAGAGCAGAGCCACCCCACCCCCATCCAGCCCCTAATCAGCTATCTATCCATGGCAATCTGTGGGCAGGACCCACCTGGGCCATTGCTATTGCCAGATCTGTTGTCCTCCTCACCCAAACAAGGCAACCAGTGTATCTCAGAGGAAAAGGTTGCCAAAAGACACGAGCCACCCTACCCCTCAACACATACCACTCTCCACTGTGGAGAGAACTGTAACCCAGGGCTAGGGGGGGACAAGTTACCACTGCTGGTTTTTGTTTGCTCATGTCTGGGGAGTGCATGTCCTCAGGGAGGCGCTACTGGTTAGAGGGAAAAAACTCTGCCTTTAGTTCTACCTTTGGAATCAGAAAACAAGGCTTTAATCAGATTAAACAGTGCTGGGGTTAAAAAAGAATGGAGCAGGGATATGATGACAAAATAGGTCAAGCTCTTGCTCATTGTGCTAACAGAAAATATCAAGGTAGGAGAAGTGCTAATTTAGATGGAGGGTCAGGGAGGGCTTCTTGTGGGAAATAACATTTAATTGGGGTCTGAAGGACCAGGAAGGGTCACCTCCCCCCAACTCTAGAATAAAACTCTATTCCTCAGAGGCCCGGGGCACCTTGCTCCTTGTTCACTACACTGCAGCCATGGAGCCTTCTCTGTCACTCAAACCAGCCAAGGCCTCTGTACCCTCTGCCTGGAAGTTTCTCCTTAGGGATAGGCAAGGCTGCTCCCTCTAGCCATCAGGTTTCAGTTCAAACGTTAACTCTTTGGAGAGGCCTTCCCTAACTACCAGGGCTACCCTAACTCCCTCATCTCTAGCAATTTTATCTCTTTGGTTTATTTTCTGCGTACCCCTTGTCACGATTAAAAATTATTTGCTTGTTTACTGTGTCTATTACATTAATGCCTCATCTCTATTGCAATACATGCTCCAAGAGGTGGGGGCCGTTTCTTGTTCACTACGGTGTCCCCAGCACTAGAAGAATCCTCTGGACACCCTAAGCACTCTATTTACAAAACTACTTACAAAATGACTGTTGCCCAACCGATGCCTTAATCCCGGGAGTAGGAAAAGCTGCACCGGGTAAATGGGGGAGGAAAAGGGTGTCCGCCGGAAAAAAAGTGTGCGGGGGAGAAGGCGCGCCAGGGAGGTGGGGAAATCCTCCAGCCAGAGCCTGTCGCTCTGGAGCTGGTTCGCTTGGACGCCTGCAGGCGTGAGTCCGAGGGAGGTGCAAACTCGGACAGAGCCTGGTTCTCCCAGGGGAAGCTCTCAACTCACCAGGCCTCCCTACCCTGCAGCCTCAGCTCTGCGCAAACAACTTGACTCCGGGATGCCAGGAGCAGCGGGAGCCCCGCACACCTCCCATTGCAGCCGAGAGGAACTGGGACCCCGGGCCCTTCGCCTGCCCGGACACTCCCCAAGGTCCTCTGGACCAAAGGAGAAGTGAGGTGGCGTCGCCGTCTGCGAATCACCTCCCCACCGTGCTCAGCGCAGCCTCAGCGCGGGCCACAGCCTCAGCCGGGCCGGGATCGGAGGACCGAGCCCCTCTACAGTCCCCGCCCCGCGGCCGGGGCCGACTCACCCTGGCCGGCCGCCCGGGACAGCAACCAGTGGAGCGTAGGGCGCCGGGCGCACAGAACTCCAGATCTGGCCCGCCCCCGGAAACGGGCCGCGACGCCGCTCTGGGAGACTCGGAGGACTACGCACCTCGGTGGCGCCCTGTAGTCTCGGCGCTTTTGGGCTCCCGGGGAGGGCTATCGCGAGAGCGGTTGAAGGCCGGGGCTGCGTGCGGAGACCCACAGGCTTGAGGGGCTAAGTGTCTGGAGAGGCCCGATGGGCGCTGAAAGACAGAGGGGTGTACGCGTCCTCAGTGCTCTGTTCCCACTGGGGATCCGAGGGGGCGAACTTCCATTACTCGCGCTCACTCCCTGCACCCCGCGTGCCAGGCCCAGGTGGGCTGCGGAGGTCGGGAGCCGGGTCGCAGCAATCCCCGGACCCACAGGGCGCCAAAGCGGGCAGGGCGTAGGGCAGTACCAGGCCTGGGGGTTGTTATATACATATACACCTAGTTATCGTTTGATATAAGTTTTCAGGGTGTTATGCACCCCTGGAAAGAACTTTTAAATAGGCTTAAAAATGTAGTCTACACTAGGAGCAACATGCCGGATAAAAATCAAAATTCTTATTATCAAATAATGTGAGTGTAGATACTGGTAATGAACCAGTAGTTTCTATACTAGATAGATATGAACCAGAAAGCTGGGGTAGCAATGTTAATATCATACCAAGCAGAAATCAAAGAAAAAAAAGGATTAAGACCAAAATTTATAAGCAAAGAAGGAAGCTGTACAACCAGAAACATGTACCACACTCCTAATACAACCTCAAAATACCAAAACCAACAACTGACAGAACCACAGAGAGAAACAGATTGTCCAACAGTTGTTTTTCTTTTTTCCTTGCATTGACTTGGACCGTCCAACAGTTGTGGCTTGAGATTTGAACACTCCTCTCAGAAACAGATCAAGCAAAATTCAAGTTAAAATGTAGATGGGGGCCGGGTGTGGTGGCTCATACCTGTAATCCTAGCACTCTGGGAGGCTGAGGGCAGGCAGATCGCTCAAGGTCAGGAGTGCGAAGCCTGCCTGAGCAAGAGCGACACCCCGTCTCTACTATAAATAGAAAGAAATTAATTGACTAAAAATATATTATTGTGCTCTTTGCTCAAGGTATTTGCAATTCTGGTCTTTGTATTATAATCCTTCAAATGTATTTTTTTTCTTTTGTTGACCAACCAAAAAGAAGATAAAAAAGTTATTTTTTACATAGAAAAAAAATTTAGCCATGCATGGTGGCGCATGCCTGTAGTCCCAGCTACTTGGGAGGCTGAGGCAGTAGGATTCCTTGAGCCCAGGAGTTTGAGGTTGCTGTGAGCTAGGCAGACACCATGGCACTCTAGCTCAGGCAACAGAGTAAGACTCTGTCAAACAAAACAAAACACCTGAAAAGAGCCCAAAATGGAAATATAAATTTTTTACAGTTGCTAGACCTAATGACCTTTTAAAAAAATTTTTTTAATATTTATAAAATTATTTTATTCTTTTCTTTTTTCTTGGTTTGCAAACTGTTATGGCCAAGTACCTAATGACTTTTAGTATGCTTCTATAGCCTAGATTAGTTCCTGACAAGCTCCTGGATGACAGCAGGGGGAATAAACTCCAAATCTCAAATCCAGCCCAAACTTGTATCTTGAGGGAAAGGTTGGTGCCAAGATCTCTAACAGCCATTCCTGCTATCTATTGTCAAAGAAAAGAAACAGATGCCAAACTCTCACACAGCCATTCTATTATCTGCTTGCAGTTTAGGAGGGATATGGCAATTCACAACACCCTGTTAATTTGACTATGACCATAAATCATCTTTCATCCTGTTTTTTACATCTCCACATAACAGTTCTGAGTAGCAGGTTTTTCTAGGCCGATACAGTTTTCCATTCTCTCTCATGTTCAGCCCTTTCCTACTCGTGGTAAAGTAAAATAAACTTCCTTGCATCCTTTTTTTTTTGAGTCAGAGTCTCATTGAGTGCCAAAAGAAGGTAGATATGATCTGCGCCTTATTTTATAGTGCAGGGATAAGGACCTCCCATGGAACCACTTTGATTGGACAGTTGGGAGTACATGACCTGAGCTTTACACGTGTGTGTTCTAGGTCACTTTCCTGACTTTATGGTACCCAAGCTGCTTGGCCTGTGGGCTAGAGAATCCTCTGTATTCTTTTGCAGCTGGTGTACCAAGTTCTACTTGGCAGATTCGTAGAGTATTCCCTCCTCACCCAGGTATGGAGAATTAGGGTGGGGCAGGACTAAGATGGGGGCAACAGCATGCACTCTCCCCCCTAGGAGACCCAGAATCCCTCACTAGCTACCTAACAAATTGTGGCCTGATCCCAGGAGGAGGCCTGAGGCTCAGAGAAGGGAATGGATTTGCCCAGGTCCACAGCTGGTCAGGAGCCAGGTCAGATTTGAGCACAAGACCAGGAACCATCATTTTTCTGCCTTTTCACAAGGACAGAGGAACCTAGGCCAGGAGGGGAACTTGAGTCGGGATTGCCTCCTTAAGTAGGCTACGCAAAGTGTTGCTGTGGGTAGTGCTAAACTTGTATAATGTCCTAGGACTGGATGTTTAGATGCCCCTGGACCCTTGAGACTCCTTGGGGTCCAGGGTTACCTTCTGCACTCACACTGGCAAGAGCACACTTGCTCAGGGGTGTGAACTAAAATAAAATCTTAAGGCTCCCCCGCAACTAGCTGACTGAATGGACCCAAGGGGTCAAGGGGATATCCTAAAACTAAATTGCCTGCCTCAAGGAGGGAGGTCAGACATGCCACAACATGCCCACTCCCTTCTTGGAAATATTCTTTGTAACTCAATAACAGGCCTAAGGAAAAACCTGCAGGTCCTCAATTTACACAACAAATGTATGTCCAATGGCTTGTCTCTGATTAATAGGCCTCCTTATCTTAAAACATCCCCAGCCTTTATTTATTTATTTATTTTTCAGACAGAGTCTCACTCTGTTGCCTGGGCTAGAGTGCTGTGGTGTCAGCCTACCTCACAACATCAAACTCATGGGCTCAAGTGATCCTTCTGCCTCAGCCTCCTGAGTAGCTGGGACTACAAGCATATGCCACCATGCCCAGCTATTTTTTTCTATTTTTGGTAGAGATGGGGTCTCACTCTTGCTCAGGCTGGTCTGGAACTCCAGACCTCAAAGGATCCATCAGGCTCAGCCTCCCAGAGTGCTAGGATTACAGGCGTGAACTACCACGCCTGGCCATCCCAAGCCTTTAGACACAGGTTCGTGTCTTTAACTGATTATAAATCAAAGAGTCTTTAAACCCACCTATAACCTGTAATCCCTTCCCACTTCGAGATGGCTGACCTTTTTGGGCCAAACCAATGTATGCTTTCCATGTATTGATTTATGACTTTACTTGTAACCCCTGTCTCCCTGAAATGTATAAAACCAAACTGTAACCCAACCACAGCAAGCAGTCCATTTGCTCAAGGTTTCTTGGGTTTGGTTCTGGATAATGGTCCTTAAATTTGGCTCAGAATAAATCTCTTTAAAATTATTTTACAGATTTAGCTTCTTTTCCCTTCACAGGGGTGAGGCACAGGCTAGGCAGGGCAGAGGTGGCAACCAGTGAGTGCTTGTTTTGTCCTGACAGCCACAACCACTTTGAGGGGAGGAACCATATCTCCCCTCAGGGCTTCAGCTCACATTTCAGACAATGTGGATATCCTGGTGAACTTGGGTATCCAAAAATTGTGTGCCTAAATCCTGTACCATGCCCTTATTGTGAAAGAGGATCTCCTTCACAAAACAAAACTGTCTTACTTTAAACTCTTTAATTACACATGTGGAGTACCAGCTGGGTCGACTCTCTCTGGCTCAAAACCCCCATCCACCTCTCCAGGAAAGGGTTCTTTATGGTCAGGGTCCAGTCCCCTTGTCCCTTCATCCACCCTCTCAGCAGTGTGTGACCTTGCTCATCCCACCTCCTCCTTCCTCGCCCCTGAGTCGCACAGCTAGGTCCTCGCTATTTCCTGGGCCGGCTGCTCCTCCTCCCTTGCTGTGCGGAGAAGGGCGGGAGGCGGGGGACGCGCTCTTGCTCCCTCGGTAGGGGAGCCTCATCCTAGCATGGACCCCCACAACCATGCTCCCACCTCGAGGCCCATTACTGCCCTCCCTGGTGCTTCCAAGCAGAGACCAGAATTCTCCAGCTCCTCTCCCTGAAACCCAACCCCTCCGAGGGCCCAGTAGAGGACAAAGTCTCTGAGTTCAGAAGTGCCCATTCCGGAAGGAGACGGGCATTTGTCACCTGGCGCCCAGATTCCTGTCCTCTCGCTCCGTAAACTAGTACGCCCACCTTCTGCCTTGCACCAGCGGGAGCCCTTCACCAGGCCAAGCCGGGCCAGGCCAAGCCGGGAGCCCCGGACCGTGGCCTGGAATGGGTGGTTCTGTGTCACCCCGGACAAGTCACTCAATCTCTCGGTGCCGCCTGGGCAGCTCAAGGGACGACAACCCAGCCTTGGGAGACCTCTGTAAGGGTCTGCAGCCCCTTCAGCCACCTCCAGCCTCTCCCTGGGCCGCGCCCCCTACCATCCCGGGGTCAACACCCTACCCAGTGACCCTACGCGGAGGCCCCAACGCCAGAGAAGCGCCGCTCCCCTAGGTGAACTACGAGCCCCAGCGTGCACCGCGCTTGGCCGGCCGCGGCACGACCGGAAGCTGGTGCGGCTCTGGGCCCCGCCCCGGAAGATAAGGCGGCTCGCTGGCGCGCGTTTCCTCTTTCGGCCGCGTTAGTCTACAGGTAGGTTGTCCTCGAGACGCTGCGGTGTCTGCATCATCGGCCTCCATCCGCGACCCTGGGGGCTTGCCGGGGTCCCTGGCCGATTCTCCTGAGAGGACGATGACGCGCGCGACCGCGAAGAGAGTCGGGGGTGGGAAAGCACGCGCGGCCTCTGGGGCGGGGGCCCAGGAATCTGGGCTAGTGGGTGTCTGGCTGCCCCGGCGCTGACCGTGGGCCCCCTTTAGACCCGCCGCCATGGGCCGCGTGATCCGTGGACAGAGGAAGGGCGCCGGCTCTGTCTTCCGCGCACACGTGAAGCACCGCAAGGGCGCCGCGCGACTGCGCGCCGTGGACTTCGCGGAGCGGCACGGCTACATCAAAGGCATCGTGAAGGTGCGGGGCGCCAGCCAAGGTGGGTGGGGGGGATCGGGCGCCCTATCGCACCCCACGCTCACGCCGCCCCGCCCCGCAGGATATCATCCACGACCCAGGCCGCGGCGCGCCCCTCGCAAAGGTAGTCTTCCGCGATCCATATCGGTTTAAGAAGCGGACAGAGCTCTTCATCGCTGCTGAGGGCATTCATACGGGCCAGTTCGTGTACTGTGGCAAGAAAGGTTAGTCTCGAGACTGGGAAGGAAGGTCGAGTTGGGGAGGTGCTGGAGGGCTGCCTGAGAAGCTCACCCAAGTCGAGTCAGGAGCATCTTAGGTAGAAGGCTCACGTGGGGAGATCCGCGTGGTCAGACGAGCTGCCCAGTGGGTGTCTGGAGAAATGGAGGCGGAAGCGCTCCGTACTTTGGGAGCTGCCTGAAGCTAGTGAGTTCTCATTGCCTTTGGCTGCACTAATCGCCCTGTGCTACATCCCCTTGCAGCCCAGCTCAACATTGGCAATGTTCTCCCTGTGGGCACCATGCCTGAGGGTACGATCGTGTGCTGCCTGGAAGAGAAGCCTGGGGACCGTGGCAAGCTGGCTCGGGCCTCAGGGAACTATGCCACTGTTATCTCCCATAATCCGGAGACTAAGAAGACCCGTGTGAAGCTGCCCTCTGGCTCCAAGAAAGTCATTTCCTCAGCTAACAGAGCGGTTGTTGGTGAGTGCCAGGCAGCAGTTGAATGCTCAGGGCTGTGGGTGGGCATGCTGTGGCTGGCCAGCAGCTAGACCTGGTCTCTAGAATGTGATTATCTATTCCTCTAAAGTTTGAGCTTTTTTTTTTTTTACAGTTTTAGTTGTAATAGATGTAAAATGGGCACAATGGTACTTTGATGTTGTGGAGTTGGGGGTGAGACTGTGATTAAGTCACCAGGATTTGTCAGGTGAATTGTCTGTGCTCTAGCACAGCGGTCCCCAACCTTTTTGGCACCAGGGACCAGTTTCATGCAAGACAGTTTTTCCGTGGGGGGCATGGGTTCAGGATGGTTCAAGCGCATTTCATTTATCGATCAGTCAAATTTTTCTGCTAACGATCTATTTGCAGCTGCTCCCAGCACTGGCATCACCGCCTCAGCTTTACCTCATGTCATCAGACATTACATTCTCATAAGGGGCGCACAACTCAGATCCCTCACATGTGCAGTTTACAGTAGGGTTGTCACTCCTTTGAGAATCTAGTGCTGTTGCTGATATGACGTGAGGTGGAGCTTATGTGGTGATCTGAGTGATGGAGAGCTGCTGTAAATACAGATGAAGCCTCACTGGCTTGCCTACTCAACTCCTGTGTGGCTGGCATCCTAACAGGCCACAGATGGGCACTGAGGACTGCAGTTCTAGCATAACCTGGGCTTTCAGCATCCAGTTGGTTAACATCCATTTCAGAGAAGACAGGGTCAGAAATCTGTGACATTCTCAAAAACAGTTAGTGAGTGAAAAAGGATTTGAACCCAGGTTGGTTCACTTTGCTGTTTGGCAACATCTTAGAATCCCTGTGCCAAACCGAGCCTCACACAAGGGAGACTCTTGAGGTTTGTGTTCACAGAATAAGCAGAGTTGAGGTGTGGTAAGCTGGGTCAGCTGTTCTGGGGCAGGGCGACATTGAGAGGTTAAGTGACCTGCCTGGTGTCTCACATAGTGGAAAGTGGTTAGAACCTTGGTTTGTCTGCTCACTGGAACTTGAAGAAGCTGGATGTCAGCTCACAGGGTGCAAAGTGTTTCTTATGGTGGAGGATGGTGGGTTATTTGCTTGGTAGTTGTTGACGCTTATGACTTAGTGGTAAATGGGTGATTGGTATAGGGGGTGGGTAGCTGGCAAGGATGGGAGGTGGTCGTGGTCTGACAGAAGGGTCCTGCAGTGCTGGGGATGGTCCATCCCTGAGGTACCTGAACTTCTACTACAGGTGTGGTGGCCGGAGGTGGCCGAATTGACAAACCCATCCTGAAGGCTGGCCGGGCTTACCACAAATACAAGGCAAAGAGGAACTGCTGGCCACGTGTGCGGGGTGTAGCCATGAACGTGAGTATACCAGAAATGTGTGGTGAGGTATTCAAGGTACAGTGGCCACACATCTGGGTAGGCAAGTTCCTTCCAGGGTTGTCCCTTTCCGATACGATAGAGGTATTTCTAGTCTCAGAGCTGTTGATCCTGCTCCAGACCCCCTGAAACAGGTGGGGACGTTCCCGTTCTAACTTCGTCCTCCTCTGCCTGCAGCCCGTGGAGCATCCCTTCGGAGGTGGCAACCACCAGCACATTGGCAAGCCCTCCACCATCCGCAGAGATGCCCCTGCTGGCCGAAAAGTGGGTCTCATTGCTGCCCGCCGGACTGGACGTCTCCGGGGAACCAAGACTGTTCAGGAAAAAGAGAATTAGGGTGGAGGGGCTCAATAAAGCTTGTCCTTACACCACTAGGCGTATGCCCCATGGTTTCAGAGGCGGGGTCTCTGCTGGGAAGACTGCCAGGGAGCCCCCTGGTTGTTACAGACAGGGAGGAGGAAAATGCAGTAGACCACCAGTGAGTAATGGAAGCTCTGAAGGGAAAGTCCATGGTTGGAGAAAGGTGCGAGTACCCTGGGCCAGAGGCTTGCTTTCCCATGGAGGGGACCAAGAAGTTGGCATCCTGGACCTGGCACTTAGGTGGGTGACTCTGGCCTCCCTGCAGAACTTAATATAAGAGTCCATTTCACAGATAAGGAAACTGAAGAATGGGAAATAGATCAGAACCCAATGCTGAGCCTGGTACTTTGAACTCAACTTTATTCTGCCTCGGTAAGGAGGCTCATACCAGGTGACTCTTGCCAGGCTCACTGGTAACCTGCTGAGCTCCCTGAACCTGTCTTTTGTTCAGGGTCTGCAGGCAGTTCCCTTCCCCTCTTGAAATAGGGTACAGTCCCTAAGTCAGTGTGGTCACTGTCTAGGGTGTTTGGCTTGCAGGTACCAACGTTGTGGGAGCGTCAGTCAACCTACTTTGCAGGGAGAGCTTTGAGGGTGGGGCTTGGAGGAAAGTGGGACAGACACCTTGTCCAGGCCAGGAAAAGTATGTCTGGCCTGGTCACTGGGAACAGGCCACATGCATATCTCCCTCACCCATGGTGAGGAGTGAGTGGTCACTGCCAAAGTGAAAGGTTTAATTACCTTTTACTCTGGGTTGAGCTTCATGCCCTTCCTCTTTGTCTAGCCTGGTAGTGACAAGTGTGGCTGAGGCTGGTAATGGTGTGGGCTTTCTGGTCCCAGTACACATTGGAATGGCTAACTTTGCTGAACAAAGAAGTGGACAAATGCAGTGTATGTATGGGGGTCCCAGACCACCTGTGAGTCCATCCACCTACCTAGAGTCCTACATTGGACTTAAGGGAGCCCTTCCACTAGATCAATCCACTTTTTGAGCCCTGAATCCCATACCGTATAGCACATGGCTGTCCCTACACTGGCGTAGAGAAACCCACCAGGAACAGGCCTCAGACTTGCATTCATTAACTAGTTTTGAGCACTTGGAGAAAGTAGGTGAGAGTGGTCATGACCTTTCCCTGCTGTCAGATTCCTGAGAAACCACAGGTTAGAAACAAGGGAAGCTATGAGAGAACGAGGCATGATAAGTGGGCTCCCTGTTTGGCCATTGTCTGGGTCCTTGTCCCTTAAACACAACAGGCTGCATGACCTCCAGGCAGCATCAGATGTGAGCTTTATCAGTGCTTTTAGACTGAGAAGTTCACTTTCACTGGCAATTGCAGGAGCTGCAGTTCACTTCTTAACACACCACTCCTGTGGATGGTAGGACTGGAGCAGGCAGGCTGAAGTGGGGTGCTCCCTCCCTGAAGATTGGCTGGGGGGCATTGGTTGGAGAGTGCTTTCGCAAGTGAGAACCCATTAACTAAAGCTGTAGGTGGAATCACTATGAGGCCTCACTGGCTGCTGGGTGGCTAACTGGCTGGTTGCTCTCATGGTCCACAGCCATTCTTACCTCCTAGTTCTTGGTCTTGTTTTCCTGGTCCTGCTAGTGTGGGCCCTGCCTGTCCTTGGGTACCCACCACAGCTAGGCAGTGACGCAGTTTTGATATTCTGTTGTTCGCAGGGCTGGTCTAGGGTCCCCGGTTACAGGTAAAGCAGGAAGGCAACATTTCCTCCTGAAGGATGGTGGGGTATCTAGAAAGGTGTTGGGATGGCATGAGACGCGGTTGCCTCAGCCATAAGATGCCACTGATTATCTGCTCCCTTCTGGGCGAAGTGGATTCGGGCCTTGGTCTAGAAACAGGCCATCAGAGAGGGCTTGCTCCAGAAGCTGCTCAGACACCTGAGGAGACCCTCTCTATAGTTAGTGAACACTGGGCCCATTTACGGAGATTAGGAGTGGGGGGCAATGGGTTAATTCCTTAAACAGGTTTCTTGGACTAGTTAGCATGCTTTTGGCCCTGAGAAAGGGTGAGATTCCCCCTGCCTTTCTCTTTAAAGATCCTGATCCTTTCTTGCTTGTGGAGCCTTTTGTGGCTCATTAGGAAGAGAATTTCTCAGAAAAGGGGAAACACAGTAACCGTTAACATTCGACTGGTTTCCTGGGTTCTGAGGTCTTGGGGTCGGCTTCAGACTGCCGCCTAGTGGCGGCTTCGCCGATTTGCAGCATCGCCGAGTTCCCCCGGAGCTACCTCGCGCCAGGAAGGCGGACAACAGAGACGCGCCGTCCTCGCTTCCCAGAGCGGCCCGAACGGAGCTGCGGGGATCGGACGCAGGGAGTCTGCCTGACGTCACTTCCTGCTCGGGCTCGATTGGCTGGGCTGGCAGGCGGACGGGTCTAGGTCGGGCGGCCGCTAGTCTGCTGCGTTGAGGTGAGTGGTCCTGACTGGGGCGTGGGTGGCAGCGGCTGCAGAGCCTCCGGGCTTGGAGGGCTGACCTTTCCCCACGATCAGTCCCAACGCTCGGCCCTCCCGCGAAGCTCCGGTTCGGGATTCACCCCGTTATGAAAGACACCTCCAGCTCTGGGGTCCCCACAGGCCGCAAGCCCTGACTGTTCTTCCTGTCCCCCACACTCTGGTTTACCTCCATCTCCGCCCACCTCCCCCTGGCCCGGAGTCGTTTCTTACCCGGCTTCTTCCCCGCTTTAGAGATCCCCTTCACACATCCCATGCCGGTCCTCTGCCCCACAGGGCCGCTTCTGAGTCTCGGGATGTTCCGGACCTCTTTTTTCTGATGAGCACAGGCCCTCCCCTTTCAGGTCTCTCACTCCTCTTTCCTGTAAACTTTTTTTTTTTTCGAGACAGAGTCTCGCTTTGTTGCCCAGGCTAGAGTGAGTGCCGTGGCATCAGCCTAGCTCACAGCAACCTCAAACTCCTGGGCTCAAGCAATCCTGCTGCCTCAGCCTCCCGAGTAGCTAGGACCACAGGCATGTGCCACTATGGCTGGCTGATTTTTTCTATGTATATTAGTTGGCCAATTAATTTCTTTCGATTTATAGTAGAGACGGGGGTCTTGCTCTTGCTCAGGTTGGTTTCAAACTCCTGACCTCGAGCCATCCGCCCGCCTCAGCCTCCCAGAGTGTTAGGATTACAGGCGTGAGCCGGCTCGCCCGGCCTCTTTTTTTTTTTTGACGGAGTCTCTCTGTCACCCAGGCTGGAGTGCAGTGGCACAATCATAGCTCGCAGCAGTCTCCAACTCCTGGCCTCAAGTGATCCTTCCCCTCTCCCTCCCCTCCCCCTCCCAAAGGGCTAGGATTATATGCTTGAGCCACTGTGCCCAGCTAAGGCTTTTACTTTTTGATGGATTCAAATTAAAAATCTTTTTCTTTTTTTCTTTTTTCTTTTTCTTTTCTTTATTGTTTTTTTTCTTTTTTTATCGTCAGTCCTGACCTAAAAAATCTTTTTCTTTATAAACCTTTTTTTTTTTTTTTTTTAACATTAGGTCTCAACCGGCCTGAAATATGTATTTATGTACCGTAGAAAGCAGGGATCTAATTTTATTTTCCTATGGAAAAGCAGTACTGCCAACACCGTATTTTGAATAGTACATTCTTGTCCATTGTGATTAACATTGCAATATGTCGTTAACATATGCAGGAATATCTTCCACTATCTTTTTTCCTGTATTTAAACCTTGAATTTTATTAACAAGCCTAAGTCTTGATATTTGGTAGGGCACACCCCTGGCTCCTTTGGTTCTTCTTTGGCATTGCCTTGATTAATCTTAGATTATTACTCTTCAAGTGATATTTGGAGTCATTTTGGTCAGATTTTATATGTCCTGTTGAAATTTTTATAATTGCACAGAATAAATTAATTTGGGGAGAATTGACATCTTTATGATACTGAGTCCTTCTGTAATGTACATGTTGTCTGATTCTTCATGAGGTCCTTCAGTAAAGTTTTATAATTTTATCCAGAAAGTACATATTTGTTGTTAGACTTTTTAGATACTGTATAATTTTTGTAGCTGTTGTGAATGTCAGTTTTTGGTTGCTGATTGCTTATATACAGAAGTGGTATCTGTTAGTCTTTATTGACCTGTGTATAGCAATGCTGTTGAACTCTTGTAATCCCAACAGTGGATTGATACTGTTAGATTTTTTATGTAGACAATTTTATCATTCTCAAATAATGGCAATTTTATGTAGCATGTATTTCTTTTTTCCGTGACTTAATGCATTGACTGCAATGTTTAATAGCAGGGAGAGGGAATGTCCTTGTCTTGACACTGCCTCAACTACAGGTACTTCTAATATGTCATTTTAGTGTTGTTATGAACACAGACTTGAGTGCATGGAACCCCAGAGTCCCTGGGCCACACTGTGAGAACCGCTGCTGTATTGTATCAACTTCATGTCTCCTTTTTTGGTTTTCGTTCTTTTTTTTGTTTTTGAGACAGTCTTTTTCTGTCATCCAGGCTAGAGTGCAGTGTTGTTATCACAGCTCACTGCAGCCTCAAATTCCTGGCTCAAGCTATCCTCCTGAGTAGCTGGGACTACTCAGCTACTGAACTGAAACTACATAGCGCACGCCATGACTCCTTGCTAATTTTTCTGGTTTTTGTAGTGACAGGGTCTTGCATCATCATAGCTCACTGCAACCTTAAACTGCTGGCCTCAGGTGATCTCTTAGCCTCCTGAGTAGTTGGGACTATAGGCGTGTACCACCACGCCTGGCTAATTTTTGTATTTTTAGTAGAGATGGGGTCTCACTTTGCTCAAGCTGGTCTCAAACTCCTGAGCTCAAGCAGTCCTCCTGACTTGGCCTTCCAGAGTGCTAGGATAATAGGTGTGAACCACCACACCAGGCCTGTGGTGTTTTTTGTAATATTCAATGGGTATGTTGAAAATGTGTATGCTGTATGTTTTAAGTACAAGATTCTCTTGGTTGGGTGCAGAGGATTGCTTGAGGCCAAGAATTCAAGACCAGCCTGCACAACATAATGAGACCTCGTCTCTACAAAAAGAAAAAGGAAAACAAAGTTAGCTGGGCATAGTGGCGTACACTTGTAGTTCCAGCTACTTGGGAGGCTGAGGCAGAAGGATGGCTTGAGCCCAGGAATTCAAAGAGTGAGCTATGATCATGCCATTGCACCCCAGCCTGGGTGACAGAGTAAGACCCTGTCTAAAAAACAAATTCACTTTTTTAAAGAGGAGGATTTGTCAGTTCCTCTTTGGTAGATACACACATGTACTTAACAATTATTATGAGGTTTTGCTGGAGTTTTCTTTTTATTAATATACATTGTTGGGCTGGGCATGGTGGCTCACGACTATAATCCTAGCACTTTGGGAGGCCGAGCCGGGAGGATCGCTCAAGGGCAGGAATTTGAGACCAGCCTGAGCAAGAGGGAGACCCGCGTCTCTACTAAAAATAGAAAGATATTATCTGCACAACTAAAAATATATAGAAAAAATTAGCCGGGCATGGTGGTGCATGCTTGTAGTCCCAGCTACTCGGGAGGCTGAGGCAGAAGGATTGCTTGAGCCCAGGAGTTTGAGGTTGCTGTGAGCTAGGCTGATGCCATGACACTCTATCCCGGGCAACAGAGCAAGACTCTGTCTCAAAAAGAAAAAAAATATATATGTGTTGTTTTTTGTTCGTATTAGTGATTTTTGCTTTTAATTCTGTTTTGATTAGTATAAATGTAGCTGAACCTCATGCAGCAGTATGTATAAAACCCACAAACACCACACTGAGGGGAAGATGCCAGGCTGTAAAGTTACAGAGAGGTATATAGCTACAACAGCTTTATTTTAATTAGTGTTTTATCTGGTTTGTCTTTATTATAGTCAGCCTTTGTGTGTTATTTTATTTTAGGCTGCATATATATGTCGTGTGTATCTAATGAGGCATGTGCTTCTAACAGGTGAGTTTACTCTTATTTCTTATTTATTTGGGCTAATTTCAGCTAGTTTTGTGGGGTTGTATTCTTTTTATTTATTTATTTATTTTCTTCTTTTTTTTTTTTCTTTTTAATAAGCTTTCAAGGTGAAAAAAGGATTTGTATTCTATACATTGTCTTTGCTATATGACTTCCATTGTTTTTAATCTCCTTTTCTTCCTTAACCCTTAACATTTTGTCCTTTTCCAACATACAAAGTGAATGATTGTGTTGCTAGTTTTTCCAGATGAAAAAAAAAAACCCCAAAGTGAATGATTGTCATTTCCTCCTGATTGAGACTACTTAGTTATGCCAGGGAGGAGGGGCAGGATAGATGACCTGAGGGCAATGGGCAATGGGCAGTGGGGGTGGGGGTGTGGCTGGGGAAGGTGGACATAGGCAGAGAATGGAGTCTGTTTTTGGAAGCCAGCATTGCCCCTGTTGTGGTGGGTGGGGCAGGGCCAGTGAGGGTATGACAGGCAGGACTGTTTATGGCAGCACCAAGTGGCTCGAATTGTGGATGAAGGGACCAGGCTGGGCTTCCACATGCTCCTTTCTGTTCCCACAGCACCTGAGTGACCAGCTCCTGTCCACTGCCCCCAGAAAGCCCAGGGCACAGGCAATGGCAGCCTTGTTCCTATCTGTCCCGCCCCAGGTGAGTTTCTGTCCTAGGAAGTGTGAGGTCTCCACCCAAGGCTTTTCTTGGTAAACACTATCAGATGTCTTTGGTACGGGGTGCTGACATTAGAGGAGGGGTGATTTTGGGAGCCCCCTGCAGCCACCTCCTGTGCTGTTGCCCTCAGCGTCCTTTTGCTGTCCCCTGTCCCCCAGTGCTCACCCTGGGCCACACCTGGGCTGCAGCAGCTCCTGTTGTTCTAGGCCGAGGTGACCTTCGAGGACGTGGCCGTGCTCCTCTCCCGAGAGGAGTGGGGCCGTCTGGGCCCTGCTCAGAGGGGCCTCTACAGGGATGTGATGCTGGAGACCTATGGAAACCTAGTCTCACTGGGTAAGGCCCCTTGCCAGGACTCTGGGAACAGTCCCTCCCAGATACTGAGGGCTTAGCAGAGGCTGGGCTGGGGGCCTCACCCCCTGGGCCCAGAGTCGGGCAATGCTGACCCTTTTCCCTGGCAGGCACCTGGTCTAAGAAGAGGAGGGGACCTTCCTCAGTCAGCCCTTTTCTCCTCTGAGCTTCCAGAGGAGACAGGCTCCGCCCCGCCCCCAGGTCTGAGGCAGACCCATTCCCAGGGGGAGTTCCATACCTCCTGGCAGAGGAAGCCACTGAGCTCTTGTTCCCTGTGCTCAGACCTTCATCTTCATGGCCATGCCAGCCCAGTCTCAGCCCCTCCAGAGGGAGTCCAGACTTCCATCACCCCTCTGCCTTTCCCCTCCCTCTGCAGCCCCAGGGCAAGACAGCCTGGGTGCAGCTTTGTGTCTTTGGTACCAATCCCAGGCATTTTCTCCTTCCCAGGAACAGGACCTGCAGGTCCCAAGCCTGGGGTGATCTCGCAGTTGGAACGAGGGGACGAGCCATGGGTCCTGGACGTGCAGGGCATCTCGGGGAGAGGGCGCCTGAGAGTCAACAGCTCAGGTGCGTGAGGGGATCTGCTCCCCCAACTCAGTCACTGAGTGAGCATTTGTTGGGTTCCAAGATGTCTGGTTAATGACTCAGGATTTTGGGGAGAAGATGCATCAGGACTAGCTTGGAAGGCCTGGGAGTAGCCTTGGTTGAAGCCTGGGTCACCTCTATCAGCCTGGGCACCTCGGTGGGGAGATTCTTGAACAGAATTTTCTAGAAAGGTGGTGGGGGGGCAGTGTTGCAGAGGAGACTAGGGAAGGTCATTCCGGGTGGGTCTGTTGTAGAGATGGTAAGTGGATGCAAACCAGAAGTGCTGTGAGAGATGGTTAGGGCCTGCAGGACCCCAAAGAGCCCTGCCCTCCAGAGCTTATGCCCTACCAGGAGGGTCAGACAACAAGGACAGTGATGGAGATACCGCTTCATTCCCTGCTTCTTTTGAATTAACCTATTATGAGAAAGACAGAAAACATGCATCACCCACCCAGACACAGTTGTATTCTAGTATGTTCCCTGCTGTTCCTTTTCTACCGCTGACCTTTCCATACCCATATATGGATACCATTGCTTCTCAGGAATGATCCTTGTGCTCTGCTGTGCCACTGACTTTTCACTGAATTTGTTTCCATTTCTGTGCACATGAATCTTTTTTTTTTTTTTTTTTTTTTGGCATATTATGGGGGTACAGATTTTAAGGTTTCAATAAATGCCCTTTCCCTCCTCCCCCCACAAGTCTGAGTTTCCAGCATGACCATCCCCTAGATGGTGCACATCTCACTCATTATGTATGTATATACCCGACCCCCTCCCCCCTGCCCAATACCCTATTACTGTAGTACCTATGTGTCCACTTAGGTGCTTGTGCACATGAATCTTGATCATGCTTTCAGTAGAAGTGCAAACCAGAAGGTTGTTATCTAATGTCACTGCATGGACAGCTCTGATAGTCATCTTTTTATATGTGTCCAGTGAGGTCTTAGGAAGGAATTTTTGGCTCTAAAGACTTAATTTTTCTTTCGTAAATTTGCTTATTTGGATATAAATACTTAAAGAGATGGGACAAACCCTAGGTTTACAGCTTAGTGAATTTCTGTTATAAACCATCCACCAGATCAAAATAGAATTTTTGGCTCCCCTGGAGCCAGCTGCCTGGGCCTCTTCTGTTGTTTCTCACTGCCCCTCACTCCCACAGGGGCCTTCTTTCTGACTCCTATCATAAGAGGCTGTTTGGCCCATTTGGATTTTTTTTCTGGACTCTTGCAGGACATCTTTTGCTAAACATTGTAAGAATTGCTCATGTTTGAAGGAATAGCAGTTTGTCAGACACTGTTCTAGTATGTGAACACAGTTTATTTTCCCTTTTACTTGTGGAGGACATTCGCTTGTCCCCAGTTTGCAGTTGTTGTGCAGGAACTGCTGTGGACATCCTCATGAACGTATCTTTCTGGCATATATAATGCAATTGTGGTAGGTGTGTACAGGGGAGTGGAGTCTCTGGATCATAGAATGTTCATAGATCAGCTTTAGACTGTGTTGCCAAACCGTCTTCCAAAGCAGTGGCTCAAGCATACACTCCTGCTGCAGTGAGCTAGCTCTGTTTGCTGCACATCTTGGGAGATACTGGTATTCAGCACCTGTTTATGTGTAGTACCAAGCAGCTGTCTCAGGACTGGGAAGAGAGCAGTGATGAAAGTGGCCATCATGAGCTGTTTGTGTCTGAGACTCACTGTGCTGGGTGCTGGGCTGAGTGCTTGATGGTCAGTCTATTGTTTAACTATTTCATTCTTATGCCAGTCCTATACCCCTGTTTTTCAGATGGGGAAACTCAGGCTCAGAAGGGTAGGTAATTTACCTAAGGTCACTCAACTGGCAAGTGGGGGCCAGGATTGATCAATTTTGAGTATGGCTGCTGACGTCAGTTGCTGAGGAGTCACGTGGCAGAACCTCCCTTGGGTACTTGTCACTGTCCATTCACTCTTGGGGAGTGGCCACCCAGGAGATCTTGGTGTTTAAAGGCAAGAAGGAAGGAAAGAATGGATGTTTAAAGGCATCAGAAAGCATTCCACCTAGGTGTCCTGAGTTTAAATTGCTGATGGTTCACCCAGGTGGTCCCTCAGGCCCCCAGGGAGAGCCCTGGGATCCAAAAATGTGTCCTGCTAGGCAGAGCCAGGGTGCCCAGCCTGTGTGTGCTTCATCTTCTTACATGGTTGGCGTGAATTTGGCCCTCAGCCCTCTGAGGAAAGCAGCTGGTTTTCCAGCCATGGGTTTTGAGGTGGCTTAGACTTGCTTGGTCTTAGTTTCTTTGTCACTGTCCTCCTTGACTTTTGGGGTCCCTCCTGTCTCTGGTTTTCATAGCAATGGGAAGCCTCTGTCTTTTGTCCCTTTGGCAATAGTGAGGACAGGCATCCTACAATCTCACTCAGGCAGGCAGGAAGGGTGTGGATGTTAGACTTTGTTGGCCCTATGTTTAAATATTTGCTCTGTGGCCCTGGGTATGGTCTTTAAGCCTCTGAGCTCCAAATTCTCATCTCTTCAAGGCTGTTGTGACATTAGAGATGATTGAATTGGTACTCTGCAAGTGATCAACAGCATCTTTATGTCTTCCTTCCAAAGTCAGAACAGGAGGCCCTTAGATCTTATGTTTGTTGTTTCAGCTCGTGGGACCAGGACTCAGTACAAGGAGTTGACTTCAGGGGAGACATTTGATGGGGAAGAACTGGACCAACTCAGGGGGGCTTTTCCCCAGGGACCTGAGCCAGGAGAAGCCCATGACCACGTCAGAGAGTCGGAGGGAAGCCTGGACAAGTCAGTGGAACACAGAGGCTCTAGGCCAGTCACACTGACCAGCAGGGAGAATAGCTGGGAGTCTGGGGGAAGCCTCAGGTTGAGGTCAAGCCCTGTCCCTGATCAGAGACCTTACAAATGCGATATATGTGAGCAAAGTTTTGAACAGAGATCATACCTCAACAACCATAAGCGTGTACATAGGTCAAAAAACCCAAACATAGTTCATGATTCTGGGGGAATCTTCAATGCAAACTTAATTGTTAAAGAAGATCAGAAAATTCTTGCTGGGAAAAAATTGCATTATTGTGGTTACTGTGGGAAAACATTCAGATACAGTGCCAACCTTGTCAAGCATCAGCGGCTTCATAGTGAAGAAAAGCCCTACAAGTGTGATGAGTGTGGAAAAGCTTTCAGCCAGAGCTGTGAGTTCATCAATCACCGAAGGATGCATTCTGGGGAGATCCCCTACCGGTGTGATGAGTGTGGGAAGACATTTAACCGGAGGCCCAACCTCATGAAGCATCAAAGGATTCACACTGGAGAGAAACCCTACAAGTGTGGTGAGTGTGGGAAACACTTTAGTGCTTACTCTTCCCTTATTTATCACCAGAGAATCCACACTGGAGAGAAACCCTATAAATGTAACGACTGTGGGAAAGCCTTCAGTGATGGCTCAATCCTTATCCGTCATCGTCGGACTCACACTGGAGAGAAGCCATTTGAGTGTAAAGAATGTGGCAAAGGCTTTACCCAAAGTTCTAACCTTATCCAACATCAGAGAATTCATACTGGAGAGAAACCCTATAAATGTAATGAATGTGAGAAAGCTTTCATACAAAAAACCAAACTTGTTGAACATCAGAGAAGCCACACTGGAGAGAAGCCCTATGAATGTAATGACTGTGGCAAAGTTTTTAGCCAGAGTACTCACCTCATCCAACATCAGAGAATACACACGGGAGAGAAGCCCTACAAATGCAGTGAGTGTGGGAAGGCCTTCCACAACAGTTCTAGACTCATTCACCACCAAAGATCACACCATGGAGAGAAGCCTTACAAATGCAATGATTGCAAGAAAGCCTTCAGCCAGAGCACTTACCTGATTCAGCACCGGAGGATCCACACTGGGGAGAAGCCCTACAAGTGCAGCGAGTGTGGGAAGGCTTTCAGGCACAGTTCCAACATGTGTCAGCATCAGAGGATTCACCTCCGGGAAGACTTCCCCATGTGATGGTGGAGCACGGTCTGTGAAGGCAAAGTCCTATTGTGCACTTCCTCCATGCGCCCCCAGCATCCCCCCCATTCCCTCTATTTATTGTCCACACAGTGTTTTCACAGGGTGAAAAGCATTTGTGTCAATTAAAGAAACCTCTTTTCTGAAACCAAAAGCAGTGTATGCACATTTTAGAGAAGTTGAGAGAAAAGTGAGGAAAAAAGAAGCTCCTATAATCTCTCCCACTTAGAAAAAGGATTCATTTGCTGCTGATTTAGAATATTTCCTTTCAAACATACTGGAGAGCATTTTTAAAAGCAAGTACTGTTATGCCTGTCATTGCAGCACTTAGGTTCTTCACTTTTGCTGTTTCTTCAGTACTAGAAAATTCACACTGGAGAAAACCACACATATTGGCATATTTTTACATACTCTAAATAAAAACAATTAACATTCTTTTCTGTGTCATTTAATAGGGTTGAAGTTGCCTTTTTTATTGTGGTAAAATATACATAACATAAAATTTACCATTTTAACCATTTTTAAGTATAGAACTCAGTGGCATTAAGTACATTCATAATGTTGTATGATGATTACCACAATTTATTTCAAGAACTGTTTTATTATGTCAAACAGAAACTTTGTACCCATTAAACAATAACTCTTAACCCCCCACTTCTCCCTGCTGCTGGTTACCTCAATTCTATTTTCTGTCTCTGAACTTAACCTATTCAAGGAACTTCATATGTGAATGGACTCATATGATATGTATCCTTTTATGTCTGGCTTAATTCACTTACCATAATGTTTTCAAGGTTTGTCCATGGTGTATCCTGTATCAGAACTCCATCTCTTTTTATGACTAAATAATAGTCCATTGTATGTATATACCACATTTTGTTTATCCATCCATCTGTTGTCGGACACTGGGGTGTTTCTACCTTTTGACCATTGTGAATGATGCTGGTATGAGCATTGGTTGAAAATATATTTGAATCCCTATTTGAAGTGCTTTTGGGTCTGTACCTAGGAATGAAATTGTTGGATCATACAGTGATTATTTAACTTTTTGAGAAATGGTCAAACTGTATTCCACAGTAGCTGCACTATTTCACATCCCCAACAGCAGTGCACAAGGATTCTAATTTTTCTGCATCCTTGTCAATGCTTATTTTCTGCTTTTCTGATAGCCGTCCTAGTGGGTGTGAAGTGGTATTTTATGGTTTTGATCTGCATTTTCCTAATGAGTATGGATGTTGAGCATCTTTTCAGGTGCTTATTGACTATTTGTATATATTCTTTGGAGAAATTTCTATTCAAGTCCTTTGCACATTTTTTTAATTGGATTTTTTGGGTTTTGTTGTTGAGTCGTAGGAGTTCTTTATATATTTTGGATGTTAATTCCTTTTCAGATATATGATTTGCAAATATTTTCTGCCATCCTGTGGCTTCTCTTTTTACTCTCATGGTAGTGTTCTTTGAAGTACAAATTTTCCTTTTTTTTTTTTAGTCAAAGTCTCACTCTGTTGCCCAGGCGAGAGTGCCATGGCGTCAGCCTAGTTCACAGCAACCTCAAACTCCTGGGCTCAAGGGCTCCTCCTGCCTCAGCCTCCCAAGTAGCTGGGACTACAGGCACACACCACCATGCCTGGCTTAAAATTTTCAATTTTGATGAAGTATAGTTTATCGTTTTCTTTGTTGCCTTTGTGTTGGGTGGCATGTGCAAGAAATCATTGCCAAGTCCAAGGTCATGAAGCTTTTTGATTATATTTTCTTCAAAGGGTTTTATAGTTTTAAATCTTACATTTTGGTCTTTGATACATTTTGAACTACTTTTTATGTAAGTTTTAAGGTATAGGTTCAGCTTCATCCTTTGCATGTATATATCCAGTTTACCCAGCAATACCTGTTGAATAGACTTTCCTTTTCCAATTGAATGGTGTATTAGTGAGCTTGGGCTGCCATAACAAAATACCACACACTGAGTGGCTTAAACAACATAAATTTTTCTTCTTTTCTTCCTTTCTTCTGTTCCCTTCTTCCTTTCCCCTTTCCTTTCTTTTCTCCCTTCCTTCTTTTCACTGTTGCCCAGGCTAGAATGCAGTGGCATGCTCATAGCTCACTGCAGCCTTGAACTCATGGGCTCAAGCAATCCTCCTGCCTCAGCCTCCTGAGTAGCTAGGACTTTTTTTCTTTTTAGGGATGGGGTCTTGCTATGTTGGCCAGGCTAGTCTCAAACTGCTGGCCTCAAGCAGTCTTCCTGCCTTGGCCTCCCAAAGTGCTGGGAATATAGGTGTGAGCCACCAAGCCCACCTAGAAATTTATTTCTCACAGTTCCAAAGGCTGGGAAGTCTAAGATAGGATACCAGCCTATTAGGTTCCTGGTGAAGATTCTCTTCCTGGCTTGCAGAGGACTGCCTTCTTGTTTTGTCCTCATATGGTAGACAGGGATATCTCTGGTGTCTCTCAACCTCTTATAAGGGTTCCACTGTTATGACCTCATTTAACCTTTATTACCTCAAAGGTGCTATCTAGATGTAGTAACTTTGGGAGTTTGGGCTTCAACATACAAATTTTGGTGGGAGACAAACATTCAGTCTGTAACAAATGATCTTGGCATCTTTGCTGATCTCTATTTAAGGGTTTATTTCTAGACTATTGTATTCTATTCTATTTGCCTATTATTATGCCAGTACCACATTGTTTTGATTATTGTAGCTTTATAGTAAGTTTTGAACTCAGGAAGTGTGAATCCTCCAACTTTTTTCCTTTTCAAGATTGTTCTGGCTATTTGGGCTCACTTGATATTCCATATGAAGTTTAGGATGGTTTTATATATCTACAGAAACACCATTGGGTCCTCTTGCCCCAGAATTGCATTGATTCTGTAGATCACTTTGGGTAATATTGTCACTGTAACAATATTAAGTCTTCCAGTCTATGAACATGGAGTGTATTCCCATTTATGTATGTGTTCTTTAACTTCTTTCAGCAGTCTTTTGTAGTTTTCAGTGTAAGAGGCTTTTGCCTCTTGGTTAAATTTATTCTTAAGTATTCTATTCATTTTAATGTTATTGTGAATGGAATTATTTTCTTTTTGGATTGTTCATTGGTAATGTATAGAGATGCAACTGATTTTTGTGTCTTGATTTTGTATACTGCAACTTTGCTGAATTCATTTGTTCTTAGTTTTTTTGGTGCAGTCTTTAGGGTTTTCTGCATATAAGATCATGCCACCTATGAACCAAGTTAATTTTATTTCTTCAGTTTCAATTTGGATGCCTTCTATTTCTCTTTCTTGCCTAACTGCTCTGGCTAGAACCTTCCATTACTGTGCTGAATAGATGTAGCAAAAGTGGGCATCCTTGTTCCTAATTTTATCTGAATTTTTTTTTTTTTTTTTTGAGACAGAGTCCCACTTTGTTGCCCAGGCTAGAGTGAGTGCCATGGCATCAGCCTAGCTCACAGCAACCTCAAACTCCTGGGTTCAAGCAATCCTAATGCCTCAGCCTCCCAAGTAGCTGGGACTACAGGCATGTGCCACCATGCCCGGCTAATTTTTTCTATATATATTAGTTGACCAATTAATTTCTTTCTATTTATAGTAGAGACGGGGTCTTGCTCTTGCTCAGGCTGGTTTCGAACTCCTGACCTTGAGCAATCCGCCCGCCTCGGCCTCCCAGAGTGCTAGGATTACAGGCGTGAGCCACTGCGCCCAGCCTTTGTTCCTAATTTTAAAGCTTTCTGTCTTTCCCCATTGTGTATGATGTTAGCTTTTTCATATATAGCCTTTATCCTGTTAAGGAAGTTTCCTTCCGGTCCTAGTTTATTGAATTATTTTTTTAATCATGGGACAGTGTTAAATTTTGTCAAATGCTTTTTTGGCATTAATTGAGATGATCAAGTGTTTTTTTTCTTCATTCTGTTAATGTGATGTGTTACACTGATTTTCATATGTTGACTATACTTGTATTCCAGGAATAAATCCCACCTGGTCATGGTCTATAATCCTGTTAATATGCTTTTGAATTCATTTTGCTAGTATTTTGTTGAGAGTTTTTACATCAGTATTCATAAGGGATATTGGTCTTTACTTTTCTTGCAGTGTCTTTGTTTCTCAGAGTTTTATTTTTTATTTATTTTTTATAGCTAAATTCTTTTTTTTTTTTTTTTTTTTTTTTTTTTTTTACTATTTGACCGCTTTATTCAATTTTCTTTTATTATTTATTTCAGCATATTATGGGGGTACAAATGTTAAGGTTACGTATATTGCCCTTGTGCCCCCTCCCCCTCAAGTCAGAGCTTAAAGCATGTCCATCCCCCAGATAATTTTTTGGAAGAGTTTTAGAAGGATTGGTATCTTTTTTTAATTGTTGGTAGAATTCACCAATGAAATCATTTGGTCCAGGACTTTACTTTGTTGGGAGGTTTTTGATTAGTGATAGAATCTCCTTACTAATTATTCATATTTTCTATTACTTTCTTTATTTTTAATTAAATTTTTTTTCTTTTTATCACCCCCCTCAATGTCCCCAATGTCTGTCTCTCTTTCTTTTCTTTTCTTCCTTTCCTCTCCTCTCCTCTCCTTTCTCCTCTCCTTTCTCCTCTCCTCTCCTTTCCTTTCCTTTCCCTTTCCTTTCCTTTCCTTTTTCTTTTTTCATAGGCACAGAACCAATGCACATATTTTGTATTTCTTCATGATTCAGTTTTGGTAGATTGTGTTTTTTAGGAATTTTTCCATTTGTCTAGGTTATCTAGTTTTCATTGTACAAGTATTTATAGTATTATAATCCTTTTTATTTTTGTAAGGTTGGTATTAATGTCCCTGTTTCCATCTCTGATTTCAGTAATTTCAATCTTCTATTTTGTTCCTAGTCATCTAGCTAAAGGTTTGTCAATTTTGTTGGTGTTTTCAAAAAACTAACTTTTGGTTTTGTCAGTTTTCTCTGTTTTTTAATTTCATGTATCCCCACTTTAACCTTTATTATTTCCTCCTGATTTCTTTGTGTTTCATTGGTTTTCTTTTTCTAGTTCCTTAAAGTATACAGTTAGTGATTTTAGGACATTCTTCTATTTTAATCTATGTGTTTGCAGCTATAAATGTTCCTCTAATCATTGCTTTCATTGCATCCTGTAAGTTTTGTTATGTTGTGTTTTCATTTTCATTTGTCACTAGATATTTTCTGTATTCCCTTGTGATTTCTTCTTTGATCCATTGCTTAGTTAAGAGTGTCTTGTTTTAATTTTCCAGTTTCCCTTCTGTTATTAATTTCTAGTTTCATTCCATTATGATGAGAAAAGATACTTTGATTTAAATCTTTTAAAATTTAATAAGTGTTGTTTTGTGGCCTAACATACAGTTTAATCTGGAGAATGTTCCATGTACACTTTATGTCTATTTTGCTATATTGTTGGGTGGTCTGTATATGTCTAAGTCTAATTGGTTTATAGTGTTAAAGTCCTCTATTTCCTTATTGATTTCCTGTCTTGTTCCATTATTGAAAGGAGGGTATTGAAGGCTCCAACCATTATTGTAAAACTATCCATTTCTCTCTTCAAGTCTATTGTTTTTGCTTTGTATATGTTGAGGCTTTATTGTTATGGCTGTATAGGTTTATAATTGTTATATCTTCTTCTGAATTGGACCTTTTGTCATCACATAATGTCATTCTTTGTCTCTTGTAACCTTTTTTTGTTTTAATATCTATTATGTCTGATAATAATATAGCCACTCTTTCGGTTACATTTGCATGGAATATATTTTTCCATCCTTTTATTTTCAACCTCTTTGTCCTTATGTCTAAAGTGTGTCTCTCATCAACAGCATATAATTAGATCCTGATTTTTTAATCCAATGTGCCAAAATCTGCCTTTTAATAATAGTTTATTCCATTTACATTTTTTGTGATTACTGGTAAAGGATTTACTTCTGCTATTTTAATCCGTTTGTTTTCTTTATGTCTTATATATTTTTTGGTTCTCAATTTGTCCATTACTGGCTTTTTTAGGTATTTAGTCACTAATTTTTCTTATAGTGTACCAGTTTAATTCCCTTTTTTCCTTTTCTGTATATTTTTAGTTATTTTCTCAGTGGTTACTTTGAGGATTACAAATAACATCTTAAACCTATAACAACCTAGTTTGAATAATCTCAGCTTAATTTTAAAAGTATAAACAATTTGCTCCTGTATATCCCCATTCTTCCCTCTTTTTATTGCTATTGTCACAGACCACATCTTTGTACATTGTATCCCATTAACATAGATTTATGGTTATTGTTTTATGCACTTGCTTACTAAATCATATAGGAAAAAGAAGTTACAACCATCCCAAAAGTACAGTAATACTGGCCTTTTTTTTTTTCAGATTTGACTTTGGACTTTATTCTTTAAACAAATTGTAGAGAATGGAGGGATGGCTTTTATGTTTATCTATGTAGTTATCTTTACCAGTGTTCTTTATTTTTTCTTATGATTTTGAGTTACTGTCTAATGTCCTTTCATTTGAGCATGAAGGACTTCCTTCAGTATTTCATGTAGAACAGGTCTAGTGGTAATGAACTCTCCCAGCTTTTTATTGGGACATGTCTTTATTTCTAATTCATTCTTGAAGGATAGTTTTGCTGGATAGTAAATTCCCTATTTGAAAGTTTTTTCCCCTTCCTGGCCTGTAAATATGCCATCCCACTTCCTTCTGGCTTCCATAGTTTCTAAGAAGAAATCTGCTGTTAGTCTTATGAGGCTCCCTTATATGTGAGACATTGCTTTTCTGTTGCTGCTTTCACAATTTCCTGTCTTTGGGTATTAACAATTTGACTAGATTGCATATCAGTGTGGATCTCTTTCAGTTTATCTTGTTTGTAGTTTGTTTATTTCCTTGGAAGTAAATATGCACATCTTCCCTTAAATTTCAGAAGTTTTGGGCCTTTATTCCTTCAAATATCTTTTCTGACCCCTTATCTTCTTTGAATCCTATAACGTGTATGTTGGGACATCTCCAGAATTTGTTTGATTACTTTTTATAAGTTGTCTCTCCTTGTTGATATTTTATTTTGTTCATAATATACAGTTTTCTTGATTTCTTTTAGTTTTCTGTCCATGGTTTCTTTTAGCTCACTGAACATATTTAAGACAGTTATTTAACATCTTTGACTAATAATTCCAATGTTTGGACTTCTTCATGAATAGCTTTTACCAAATTCTTTTTTGCCTGTGAATGTGTTGTACTTTCTTGTCTCTTTGTATTAATATATTTTGTAATTTTTTGTTGGGAACTGGACACTTTGAGTATTGTGTTGTGGTAACTCTGGAATTCTAAGTTTCCCATTCCTCAGGGATTGCTGATACTTGCTTGTTGAGGGATGGAGCTGTCTGTGACTTTTCCAAACTATTTTTGCAAAGTGTATTTTTTTAATGCAACATACAAACTTTATCTAACAAAAGTAACAGGTAAAGTCAGACAGGAACAACTGACTAGAGGAAATTTTAAACACCTGACAGTAACTTATTTGCAGATGCATTTAACTGAGCTCTGTTGCTGTAAAGAATACAGTTCATTTATAGGTATGGATGAATGATTTGTAAATTTTTTCAGGTATTCACTGAATACTATCTTATATATACATATACATTAAATTTGAAAAAGACTTCATTGACAATCCCCAGATATACTTCATTTTTGTTGATCTTTTGGAAGAGGTCATTTAAAGGAAAAAAATACGTGATCTGGCTCATCAGTCATATAATGAACCCAGCCTACACTCTGTTGGACACCAAGTCTTCTCCACTCCTCTTCAGATTATCAGATGGGTTTTCGGTACTTGTTTGGAAAGTTCTCAGGTTAACATGACATGATAGTACTCACAGTGCTTGTGAAAGCACTTGTCCAAGTAGTAGATGTGTTTGTGGGCCATCTTGCACACAGCGTGGCAGGGAATGAGAGGGCACACCAGGCTGCATGTGTGTGTCCAGCCAAGGCAATGATTTGACTCAAAAGTGTGTATGTTTTGATGTGTGTGGCCAACCAGTACCTGAGAAAGATTTTCTTAAATGTTTGGCTTCCAAAACGGGAAACAAGAAGTATTGTCTTTTTATTTTCCATGGAAATTGCTTTAACCCACTAGGATTAAAATGACAGCCAGCATCTATGCCAGTCCTTCAGTGATCAAAAGCAACAATCAACCATCAAAACACACAACCCCAAGGTGGGTATGGTGGTTCACACCAGTAATCCCAGCAACTTGGGAGGCTGAGGTGGGAGGATTTGCTTGAGGCCAAGAGTTTGAGACCAGTCTGGACAACACAGCAAGACCCCATCTGTAAAAACTAAGAAAAATTAGCCTGGCATGGTGGCATGCACCAGCTATTTGGGAAGCTGGGGCAGAAGGATCACTTGAGCCTGAGATTTCAAGGCTGTTGTGAGCTATGATCATGTCACTCCACTCTGGGCAAAAGAGTGAGACCTTGTCTCAAAAAAAGAAAATTACAACTCTAGTATTTGAAGGATAAGATCCTTATTGCCCACCATGGCTTCAGCATGCTGTAGCAAGAATGCAGGCCACCTTGCATATAGCTGCATACCATGGGACTAGGGAATGGGGCATAGTAGCTGCTTTGATAAATGTTGAAGTTCACTGAAATTTGCTGGCATTTACCACCCTCTTCATCAAGCTTTACCCTAGATGCTGCAAATTTTTGACTAGACCCAAGAATTCCAAACAAGTTAATAGCTCTTTAGGTGGAGCTTAACAGCTGTTTAGGTGAAGGGACAGATTCATGGGCTTACTATGTCATTTTCCATGACATCATTCCCTGATAATTTCCTTTATAACAACAATACAATTTCTGATTGGCATGCTTTTGTATATAAGACATATTAGTTGGATATATATTATTCTAAGTGACTAATTTCAGGGCATTAATTAATTCATTTTTGTTTAGGTTATTTTTGAGACAGGGTCTCGCTCTGTCACCCAGGCTAAAGTGTGGTGGCATCATCATAGCTCACTACAACCTCAAATTCCTGTGCTTAAGCTATCCTCCTGCCTCAACCTCCTGCGTAGCTGGGACTATGGGTGTGTACCATCATGCCCGGCTAATTTTTGTATCTTTTGTAGAGACAGGGTCTTGCTATATTTCTCAGGCTGGTTTTGAACTCCTGGCCTCAAGCAATCCTCCCACCTCAGCCCAAAGTGCTAGGATAATAGGTGAGAACTACTATGCCCAGCCACTTGTTATTTTAAATTATGTCCATAGGATACATTCCTAGGAATGGAACAAACATTTTTTAAGGACATTGATACACACACACATTCACACAAATGGTTTCCAGAGTGGTTGTACCAATATATTATGTTACAAGCACTGATTTATTGAAAAGCTGTTTACCTACCTGCCTGCCAGGAAGCAAAATTGAATGGAGTGTTCCGCAGTCTCATTTTCTTAAAATAAAATAAAAATAATAAAATTTTTTTAAAAGAAAAAAAAATTGAATGGAGTGATATGGACATTCTGTTTGCCTCCCAGCTTCCCAGAACTGGACACTGTAATTTTAACCTCTGCTTGATAATTGAATAGGCATGCCTCCGTGATTGGTGGTGCATTTTACGATCTGATTCATCAGGAATCTCACTGTCTCTGTTAATTCTCTGTGTTGGTTTCAGTGGGAACCACCTTTCCCTTTATGTCCTTCATCCTCACCACTTGTGGCCCAGATGCTCCTTCACTGGGTTGTTTGATAAGAAACCTGGCTCTTGGGGAGTCCCTTCATTCTGTCAGGATGGAGGTCCTGAGTTGGTGGCACCCCAAGGAACTGTGGCCTCCTTGAAGGGAGTCCTAAAAACCCTGGACAGGAGGGATAAAAAGGCAGGGAAGGGGTGTGGGAGGGTGTGCAATATGAAGAGGCATATTTAGTGGTATAGTATAGATGAAAAAAGAAAAATATGTTGGTTTGTATAATGCAGACTGTAGAACATATGGTTGACAAAGTTCTCTTGGCTGTTTGGGTTTGGCACAAGAGGGCTCATGGTAGCATGAGTTGGTGGCACACTCTCACAGGTGTCAAGTGTTAATCCCATTGTCTTAGTCTGATCATGCTGCTGTAACAAAATATAGGCTGGGTAATTTATAAACAACAGGAATTTATTTCTCATAGTTCTAGAGGCTAGAATGTCCAAGATTAAAGTGCCAGTTGATTTGGTGTCTGGTGAGGGCCTGTCCCTCATAGGTGACACAATCTAGGTGAACTCACATTGACGAAAAGATGGAAGAGATGAAGTAGCTCCCTCAAGCCCTTTTATAAGGCATTAGTCGCATCCATTAAAGTAGAGCCGTCTTGACTAATCACCTCCTAAAGGACTCACCTCTTATGTTGTTGCCTTGGGGATTTCCTTTTGATGTGAATTTTGGAGACAGAAACATTCAAACCTTAGTACCCACCTAGGGATGTGAGGAAGAGAGGCAGAAAGGGAGCACAGGGCAAAGGGCCACACTGGGCCACCATCTGACCATTTTGACATCTATGGCAGGTTTCCCCATGTGGAGGATAAGGCAACTTCATCTTGGATGCTTATCTGCCCTGTTGACTTCTGATTAATCCCTGTTCTGAGAATGCCCTAAAATTTCTACTTTATCTACTGTTACTATAAATCCTGCCCTTAGGTCAAAACAACCTTGACTATAAACCCTGCCCTTGGGCAGATTCACACAGCATTTAACATTCTTGCCTTTCCCTAAGGGATTTTTTTTTTGAGTCCGAGTCTCTGTTGCCTTGGCTAGAGTTCCATGGTGTCAGCCTAGCTCACAGCAACCTCAAACTCCTGGGCTCAGGTGATTCTCCTGCCTCCGCCTCCCAAGTAGCTGGGACTACAGGCACGCACCACCAAGCCCAGCTCATTTTTTCTATATATATTTAGTTGGCCAATTAATTTCTTTCTATTTTTAGTAGAGACGGGGTCTTGGTCAGGCTGGTTTCAAACTCCTGACCTTGAGTGATCCTCCCACCTCGGCCTCCCAGAGTGCCAGGATTACAGGCATGAGCCACCACGCCCAGCCTTCCCTAAGGCATTGACATCAATTGTCCAGCACAATCCTTCCCAGTGCTATATAAGCCCTAGGTCTGGGAGGTAATGGCGCAGGGATCCATCATCTCATCTTGTCTCACCCAGGACATGGCTTCTGTTCATAAGTCCTTATTAAATGTTCCCTTCTGAGAAACAGGATCTGTCAGCTTCTTTCTTCAGCCTCTCACCTTCTTCAGCCTTTGGGCATAGGTTTGTGTATATCTTCTCACCGCCTGGAACACCCCAGGATAACATTCCTAACTTAAGTCTTTTTGGATTAAATGATTAAGCTTATTTGGTAAATTATATAGGGAAGTTTTATCAAATGATAAATGATACTAGATTTTCTTTTGGTTACATTTATGGGTATGTTTTCATATAAATGTTCTAAAACATATAAATTCATTAAAATCTAATACATTATCAGTCTAATTGTGATTATATTAAATACTTTCTAAAGTTATATTTGTATGAATATGTTATTAATTGGGGTATTCTAAATATATGAAATTTATAAAAGTCTGATGATGCTGATATAATACATACCATCATGATTTTGGTTATTATCTTAAAATACTACATGTAATAGAAATAACCAACATTTTTCATCAGTTGGGAACTTTTATCAAATTTTAACCATGACTATTCTAAATTTTTGTCTTCCAGTTATTTTAAATTCTTCTCTAAAACCATTTATAATCAGCTCTAGCCAAATTCCTTTTCATGAAAAAGGCTTTAATAAATATGGGTACAAAAAGGGGGGAAATAATACAATTAATAAAAGAATACACAAATGCATGTTCTGGCTTTGTTAAATGGTTACCATGTTTTTTTCAATCTATAACTCACTTTGATGCCATTAAGTGTGTATTGCTATGTATAGTCTCTGGTATCCTTGTAATAGTCCTGTTGAGGTATTGTGTTAGGTGCAGGAAAAGTCAATGGCTTTTGCACGGAAAAACCTGCACCTGCCAAGCCAAGTGCTGGTGTGCTGTCATCTTCCTCCAGGGATGGAATGGGTCCCACAACTGACTCCTCCTCACACCTGACACAGGCTCCGCACAGCAGAAACCACTTTCTGGCCCAGAGAAATTCCAGGGAAAAGTTATGTGTAGCTATAGCTTTCTACTTTCTACTTTTGTTTGGTAAAGTTTGCATGTTACATGAGGAAAAAGACTGTATTAATTGACAGTCACCAGCAATGCATGAAAGCACCCATTTCTCCATACCCTCAAAGCCCTGGTCATTGCAGGATAATCTTTACTAATTGATTAGCGGATGGCATGGTTTTGTTTGTTTTAGAATTGGCACACGTGAGCCTTTTCCAGGCTTCTATGGTTGTATTTTCCCTTATTGGGAATTGCCTGCTCATGTCCTCTGGTCACTGATTTGTAGGAGATATTTATGCCAAAGTTATTGATCTTCTTTTACTCCAAACATTTGTTCCAGTTATTGCCTTTATTGGAAAGTGTCAGATTATATACAGTACACAGAAATAAATTCCAGGTTGAATTAAATGTTTTCTAAAATAATAGAAAATTTGAAGAGAACTAAGTTTCAAATTCTTAGTAGCTGTTAGGAGAAATAATATAAAGAGAAATATTTAAATACATAAATATAGAGACTACTGAATAAAATTAAAAATACAAAATAAATGTGGAATGCTGCTGACAAGTCAGAGGCACATACTAATGACTGAAAAGGCTATTATCAGCATGAAGGGGACCCCAAAGGTCATTTTGGCCTCTGATGTCATCTCTCAAAAAGGCAGGCAGCTCATTTGTTCCAGTAGGTCATATGCTGCCTCCCGCTCCTTGGAGAGAAGGAAATGAGTGCAAGAATACATAGCCTGGGAATCTTCTCCAGGAAGAGGGACATCAACACCCACTTCCTGGCTCCAGGAACACCTGGGGCCTGCATGCCCATCAGTGAGGCAGTGGCAGCCATACACAGCAAGAACAGGCATTTTAAAAAAGGAGGCCAAGTGTGGTGGCTCGCGCCTGTAATCCTAGCACTCTGGGAGACCGAGGTGGGCGGATTGCTCAAGATCAGGAGTTCGAGACCAGCCTGAGCAAGAGCAAGACCCCTGTCTCTACTATAAATAGAAAGAAATTATTTGGCCAACTAAAAATATATAGAAAAAATTAGCCAGGCATTGTGGTGCATGCCTGTAGTCCCAGCTATTTGGGAGGCTGAGGCAGAAGAATTGCTTGAGCCCAGGAGTTTGAGGTTGCTGTAAGCTAGGCCGACGCCACGGCACTCTAGCCCTGGCAACAGAGCCAGACTCTTTCTCAAAAAAAGAAAGAAAGCAGGAAAGCAAACTATACATTTTGGAAAGATTTCCCTGAAAATCCTAGGTTATTGGAGGATTTAGCAATCCAGAACAACTTGTACTGTGTAACATATGCTGTGATACATATAATCTTTCTAAACAAAAATTCCTGTATATTGAATTTAATTGAATTCTTATTCTCACCTTGATTGGAGCATGACTTTGTCTCTAATTTTCAAACATGATTAGAAATTGTGACCTTAGTAGTGGGCTCTGAGCAGATGCCACTGAGTCAGCTGTAGACTCAACCAGCAAGGGTTGGTAACTTCCCTTCATGGGGAATTTATGAGATAACACTAGTCTCATTTCCTCTCTGAAGGAACATCCCAGTGATCTCAGCTTTTTGGACTTTCACTTCAGTGACCTGAACTTCTCTGAAGTATCACCTCAGTGAACTCAGCTCCTCTCTGAACTTTTACCAAGTGACCTCAGCTCCATACTGAAGTAATATCTCAGTGATCACAGCTCCTCTCTAAAGTATCATGGTCAGTAATCTCAACCTCTCTCTGAAGAACGACCTCAGTGATCTAATCTCTAGTGACAGCTTGGTGATCCTACTTTGGTTATTTCAGCTCCTCTGAAGTAAACCACAGTGGTCATAACTACTCTGAAGTACACTTTAGTGATGTCAGTCCCTTTTCAGAAGTAACACCCAGTGATTTTGTCTCCTCTTTGATGAAACACCTTAGATCCTCTGAAGTAACACCATAATTGTCTCATTGTCTTTCTGAATTAACACTTCATTAATACTAGTTCCTCTGGAGTTTTACTTCAGTTGTTTCAGCTGCTCTGAAGTATTTAATAAAACAGCAGTGATCCCAGCTCTTTTCTCAACACATCAGTGACCAGTTCTTCTCTAAAGTTAATAATACGTTAGTGTTATCAGTTCCTCAGACCAGTGTCTACACAGAAATGGGGAGATGCTTTTATCTGCATCATGGTGTAATGCTATGGACTTAAGGATCAATGCCCTACTGCCTGTTTTTCTCCCAAGAAGTGGATAGACATTAGGATGGGGTGGGTGGACAGAATCCTGCTCTCTCTCAGACACTTAATGTGTTTAAGAGGGTTTGAAGTGGCTTGAATCTCATACAACGTGTTTCCTTTGCAACTGGATGCTACTAAATATGGCTCTGATACAAATTCACCTTCAAGAACTGTATCCTTAGAACAAATAATTTTGAATAAGTTAAAACAAGATTCATCACAGTAATATGCAATTGATACTAGATTCTCTTGAACCAGGAATGAAAAAAATGAAACAAAAAAACCCTCAAATATAGGGATAGAAATATTAGAGATAGTCAAAAAGAGGTATCTGAATTTGAGAACTTTATGTTGTAAAAATGTGCATCAGGCCAGTCATAGTGCCTCGCACCTGTAATTCCAGCACTCTGCGAGGCCACAGTGGGAGGATCGCTTGAATCCATCCCACCATTGTGCTCTGGCCTGGGTGACAGAGCAAGAACTTGTCTCCATACACATGCACACACACACACAAAAGCATGAAAGAAGTATTTTTAGTAATTAAAAAAAAATACCTTTAACAAATATGGTGACTAGAAAATGAAAAAAAAAAAAAAATCACAGGTGTAAAGAGGCACCCAGTTGTGTGTAGCAGCTATGAGGTCTGCTCTGAGTGTGGAGCTTCCCTCTTAGGCCTGTGTGGGACCTACAGGTCTGAGACATCCTACAGTCTCTGGGGCACAGGGTCTGTAGGTTATAAGGGCAAGTTTTCAGTAAAATACTCATTTTTAAGTTGAATTTTTACTAAAAACTTAGGATACTCCTTCTGATCTTGGATAAAGTTAAAGCACCAAAGGGTTTTCTAGGCTGGGTGCAGTGGCTCACACCTGTTATCCTAGCACTCTGGGAGACTGAGGCAAGAGAATCACTTGAGGTCAGGAGTTCAAGACCAGGCTGAGCAAGAGCAAGACCCCGTCTCTACTAAATATAGAAAAAATTAGCCAGATGTGGTGGTGCGCACTTGGGACATTGAGGCAGGAGGATCCTTTGAGCCCAGGAGTTTGAGGTCACAGTGAGCTCTGATAATACCACTGTACTCTAGCCAGGGCAACATATTGAGCCTCTGTCTCAAAAAAAAAAAAAAAAAAAAGCTTTCTAAATTTACATCATTACTCACTAACATATCTTAAGACTTCTTCCTTTACTTCATACAAAACTGGTGTTTCCACATACTTAGAATTTCCAGCCATTTTACATGATACTTGGTGACAATCTCTTTTTATATCACTTCATCCACATAGCACTTTAGTGTTTTAACATAATACTGAAAATAGTCAACATTCTAAGTGCAATAATTAGAATAATTAATTGTATTTAGGAAAGGCATGTAGTGTCCTAGGAAAAAGAATTTTATCTCAAATATAAGAAAGTTTTTTGGGGACACTAGTTCTTATGCCTCAACTTCCCTTAGTTACTTACTTCAAATAAACTATGTAATGTTAAAGAAATATGGCTGTCTTTACCAAAATTTACTATAATTGTATGATTGCTCTCCAATATAACCTCAAGATATTGAGTTAAATCAAACAGGCATTCTCTCAAGTTTTTCCATGGGAAGAACATGCCCAGTGCTTCTTTTTCCAATTACTTGTTGACAGCGACTCACCACAGAAGGGTCTCCTGTAGAGGTCAAAGGTGCTTCTGGGCTGGAGGCTACCTGTGGTTCCATGTGCAGTTTCTGAGAGGGTGGATTCTGTGTCAGTTGCAAGTCACAGCTTCCTGTGCACTTTCTGGTGCTGGATCAGGTGCCCGTGCTGGTTGAAGGCGCGCCCGCACTCACCGCATTCGTAGGGCTTCTCGCCAGTGTGGATCCGCTGGTGCTGGATAAGCACCGAGTACTGGCTGAAGGCCTTCCCACAGCTGTTGCACTCGTAGGGCTTCTCACCTGTGTGGGTCCTCAGGTGCACAATCAGAGTCGCTTTCAGGCTGAAGGCTTTGCCACACTCCGTGCACTGGAAGGGCTTCTCGCCTGTGTGGATCCTCTCATGCTGGATCAGAGACCGGCGCGCGCTGAAGGCGTGCCCGCACTCGCTGCACACGTAGGGCTTCTCCCCCGTGTGTACCCTCTGGTGCTGGATCAGGTGTGAGTGCTGAACGAAGGCCTTCCCGCACTCATAGCACGCATAGGGCTTCTCCTCAGTGTGGATCCGCTCGTGGTTCATCAGGGTGGAGCGGTGGCTGAAGGTCTTCCCGCACTCGCCGCACTCGTAGGGCTTCTCCCCAGTGTGCACGTTGTGGTGCTGGATGAGGACCGAGCGGTCGCTGAAGGCCTTCCCGCACTCGCTGCACGCATAGGGCTTCTCGCCGGTGTGGACCCTCTGGTGCTGCAGAAGCGTCCTCTTCACACTGAAGGTTTTCCCACACTCGGTGCACCCGTGAGGCTTCTCCCCTGTGTGCACCCTCTGGTGGCTCCGCAGGACGGTGCTGTGGTTGAAGGCTTTCCCGCACAAAGGACACACATACGGCCTTTCTCCCGTGTGGATCCGCTGATGCTGAATGAGGTGAGAGAGCTGAGTGAAGGCTTTCCGACACTCGAGACATTCGTGAGGCTTCTCTCCCGTGTGTATCTTGTGATGCTGAGCAAGATCTGAGCTCACTCTGAAGGCTTTTCCACACTCGTTACACTCGTAGGGCTTCTCACCTGTGTGAATTCTCCTGTGTTTACTAAGGACTGAGCTCTGGCTAAATGCCTTCCCGCATACACCGCACACGTAGGGCTTCTCTCCGGTGTGGATACGCTGATGCTGAAGGAGATGGGAGCTCCGACCAAAGCACTTCCCACACTCGATGCACATGTAGGGTCTCTCTCCACTAGGAACGGCCTGATGCTGAGTGAGTGGCACCGTCTGGCTTAAGGCCTGAACTTCAGTGTGGCAAGCAGGGTTTGAATTCAGACAGAAATTTTGCTTCGTTTCATTGTTTTCTTGATCAATCTTCCCCAAGGGTGTTTTCCCTAGAATCGCTGTTATTTCCTCTGAAGTTAATGGCTTCAGACTCAAGTCTGCATTTTGCTTTTCTCCCTTGGTTTCATATTCTGAAACAAGAAATCCAAAATGAAAAGGTTAACACCACTCAAAACTGAAGAGCAAGTGCAACCCTGAAACTGGCTTTGCTGATGAAGGTGTGGTCCCTGAATGCACATGGCCGTGTGAGCTGCAGAGGGACCGGACCCCCACAACCATGTCAAACAACTAGGACTCAGAAGACGTGTTTCCAAACAGGAACATGTGAAGGCTAATAGCGAGGTTTAAGAGAAAGTTGTAAATGCAGTCTGAGGTCATAACCCTACATGGAGTGCACACAGCAGCAGGGACACAGCCCAGTGCTGCCTGAGCCCTGCCCTCCCCAGAGTCCTCATGTAGACTGAGCATCCAGAGAGGCCATGTGGAGCATGAAAAAGTACAGGACCACACTGTGACTGTGGGAGCCCTGCAGGGCAGGCAGGGACAAATGAGCTCTTGTGAACAGTGGGAGGTGCTGTCCAGGGGCTAATAAACTTGTACGTGGGGGTGATGTGACCTCTTTGTGGAAGACAATTTCTAGTGGAGAATGCACTAGCTGGAGCAGGGGTGGGAACGGCAAGACTGAAGGCACAGGGGAATGTGCTGAGAATCTGCTGCCAGGTTCAGGCCAGAGATGGGGCCTGTGGGGAAGGGAGCACAGATGGTGGGAAAGGTGGAGGTAGAGATGTTTTTGGATTAAGTCAAGGAGTCTATGTGAGTGGAGGAAGACAATAGTTTTAAATCTTGTAGACTGAGCCACTGAAATGACAAAATGCCACCCAGATCAAGACTTCACATGGAGACAGGTGGTGTTTCGAGAAGACAGGCTATGCTTAGGGAGCACACTCCATCAAGGACATTCAATATGTGGACCTGGTCCCACTTCAGGGCAGAGGAAGAGGCTGAACCCACATGGCAACAGGATGTGTTAGGCCCCTCTGTTTCCTGAGGGCAAAAGGGCCATGGGCCTCTCCTATAGCAGAGACTGACAGCCAAGCCTCCAGTACCACAGGCTCCAGTGTGCACAGGGGGGCCCAATCTCAGCCCTGGGGCTCAGGACACCAGCCCTACCCTCAATGCTTCGCCTCTGAAGCCTCTGCTGGGGACTTCCCTGAATGAACTGTCATACTCAAGTAACATTGCAGGATGAGAAGTCCCGTGGTAGAGAAAGATCCAAGAAGGGAATTCTTTCTTTTCTCTTGTTGAAGGATACTCCTGAGGTCTGTTGCAGGTGCCAGTGGGGTCAACAACCCCTGTGGGAAAGTGCAGATTTAGCAAACTCTGGCTCAGAGACAAGAGATCATTGGCTAGGACAGCATCAAAGCGCGCGTGCGTGTGCGTGCGTGCGTGCGTGCGTGCGTGTGTGTGTGTGTAGGGGATAATTTCTTTCCCATTCCCTATCTCCAGGGGAGGTAGACTAACTTTTTTGGTTAGTTTGAGTAAGAACTGAGCAGTCTCAGCTCAGCCACTTCAGGGGACTAGCCTGGCTCTCGTGAGCCTACATTCAAAGATCTAGAGAGGCAGGCTCCCAATATCGGGGAGCATATGGTAATCCCTCACTGCTTGAACTTGGTGTTAAGTCTGTTTTATTCTAGGGTTCTGTATTGGGAAGCACATTTGAGTGGTGATAAATCACATTTTCCAGCTGTGCTTAATCTGTAAATGATATTTTCATGTCCCATCAGCCTTTGTGTGTATGTGTGTTTGGTAACAACTTTCATGAGATATAAACTTTACTTTTTTATTGATTCAGAACTTGCTTTGGGAAGACAAGTGGTGTATAATGGGCCTCCTCAAACTCCAAAAACACACTTGAAACATAAGAGACTCAGAATCTAAGAGGTCCATCCAAAATGACAAGGGACCTTCTAAGATGGACAGAAACATCCATGAAGTGCTTTATGACTGAAGTGTTTGGAGAAAGATTTGAGCGAAGGTGGCTAATAAATAAAACCCATGTTTGATTTGATCTGTGATGTCTTTTGACATCCGAGGAATGGTTACCTTGGAGAGACTAGGACATACCAAATGCTAACACTTCTTGCAAAAGGATGGAAGTGGCACAGACAGCTGCAAGCCCTCAGTGAAGGTTCATCTGGGAAAGCAGGTGTGTGTGTGTGTGTGTGTGGAAACTTCCTCAAGGATACTGTCCAGAAATAATACTGAGGGCAAGGGGCTCCCATGGTGGTGGTGACAAGGCTAGGGTCCCATTCCAGGCCTGATTAACCTACTTCATCACACCCACTGCAAGCTTCAGCTTTCCTCTCAACATGGAAACACCCCACTGCTCTCCAGGGCTCAGGGTCCTCTGTGCTCTGCCAGACCTCTCCATCTGGAAGGAACCTCTTCCCTTCTTCTAGAACAAGCCCCTCTTCCTGTAGCTGGTGGGCCTTCAGAATTTGCCTCTCTCTTCTGACTCCTTATCTCCCTCTTTTCCCACACCAGCATCCAGGCCCTTGTTTCTGTCACCAGACCACCAGCCTATGCCATACTGTTGTCCATCCAGTGAATATTATTCTCATCCTCAATATTACCTGGTCAGTCACAGGCACGGAATGGCTCCTCACCCCGACCAACAGAAGCACACAACCCCCAACTTGGCGTGCAACACCTTGTGGCTGCATTGAACAATTCACTTGCATATCCTGTATCCCTTTTATTATTGTATTATATATGATATAAAATAATGTTATGTTATTATTGTTATTAATTATATATTAATTTGCTTCCCCTAGGAGGTAGAAAGCTGGAAAGAGCATCACTCCCATCCCAACAATAGAAAAAAGCCAGATAATCTACAAAATCCTTACTTTTCTTGAATCCATCACATAGCAATCCTCTTGCCTCAACCTCCCAAAGTGCTGGGACTACAGGTATGAGCCACCATGCACAGCTAAAGTGTTCTAAAATTGATTGTGGTGATGGTTGTACAACTCTGAATATACTAGAAACCATTTAATGGTACACTTTAAATGGGTGAAGTATATGGTATGCAAATATATCCTAAGCAGTGTTTTCTTATTTTTCAGTTTTAAAAAGATATAATGATAGAATGAACACTCATATACCCAATTTTAGGGAGAAAGCATTCAATATTTTACCATTAACTGTAATGTTAGGTGTACATATTTTTTTTTTTTTTTTTTGAGACAGAGTCTCACTCTGTTGCCCGGGCTAGAGTGCTGTGGCATCAGCCTAGCTCACAGCAAGCTCAAACTTCTAGGCTCAGGCAATCCTACTGCCTCAGCCTCCCAAGTAGCTGGGACTACAGGCATGTGCCACCATGCCCGGGTAATTTTTTCTATATATTTTAGTTGGCCAATTAATTTTCTTTCTATTTTTAGTAGAGATGGGGGGGTCTCTCTCTTACTCAGGGTGGTTTCGAACTCCTGACCTTGAGCAATCTGCCCACCTTGGCCTCCCAGAGTGCTAGGATTACAGGCATGAGCCACCGCACCCAGCCATGTGTACATATTTTGTAGATCAGCAGTCCCCAACCTTTTCGAAGTTCCTGTTGCTTTGTCTTCAAGTTCACTAATATTTTCTTATGCAATGTCTAACCTGCCATTAATTCTGTCTAGTGAATTTTTTCATCTCTAAAAATTAGATTTGGGTCTTTTAAAATATCTTCCAAATCTCTACTTAGTATGTTCAATATTTCCTTTAGCTCCTTGAACATAGGAGTAAATTTATTCTCTTTCAATGTCTTTGTCTTCTAATTCTACCATTTGTTCTATTTCCAGTCAGTTTCACTTGACTAGTTTTTCTTCTAATTATGGTTGTATTTTCTTGCTTCTTTGCATGCCTTAGAATTTTTTATTAGATACCTGACACTGTAGATTTTATCTTGCTTGGTATTTTTTTTTAAGGTTATAAGTGTTTATTGAATTTTTTTTCTTTTTTTCTTTTTTCCAGCATATTATGGGGGTACAAATGTTAAAGTTATGTATATTTCCCTTGACCCTCCTCCCCCCTCGAGTCAAAGCTTCAAGTGTGTCCATCCCCCAGTCTGTGCACATCACACTTGTTATGTATGTATATACCCATTCCCTTACCCCCCCACCTACCCGACACCCAATAGATATTATTCCTATATGTCCACTTATGTGTTGATCAGTTAATACCAATTTGCTGGTGAGTACATGTGGTGCTTGTTTTTACATTCTTGGGATACTTCACTTAATAGAATGCATTCCAGCTCTATCCAGGAATATATAAGAGGTGCTATATCACTGTTGTTTCGTATAGCTGAATAGTACTCCATGGTATACATATACCACATTTTATTAATCCATTCATGTATTGATGGGCACTTCAGTTATTTCCACATCTTGCAATTGTGAATTGTGCTGCTATAAACATTCAAGTGCAGATGTCTTTTCCATAGAGTGACTTTTGTTCTCTTGGGTAGATGCCCAGTAATGGGATTGCTGGATCAAATGGTAGATCTACTTGTATAGCTTTAAGTTATCTCCATATTGCTTTCCACAGAGGTTGAACTAGTTTGCAGTCCCATACTTGGTATTTTTGTATTCCTATATTCTTGATCTTGTTCTAATATGTGGTTAAGTTACTTGGTAGTAGTATGGTTCTTTTGGGTCTTGTTTCATAAGCTGTGTTAAGTGGGAGCAGAGAGTAGTAGAGGCTGTTTTTCCCACTACTGAGGCAAGACCCTTCTCAGTACTCTAATGCCTTGTGAATTATGTGGTTTTCCACTCTGGTTGTTAGGAACAGACAATATTACCAGGCTTGTGTGAGCTCAGGGCACTGTATTAGTTTGCTATTGCTGTGTTACAAATTACCACAAATTTAGCAGTTTAAAACAACACCTATTTTTTAGCTCATAGCTCTGTAGGCCAGAATTCCATATGGCATGACTGAGTTCTCTGCTCAGGGTTTCATGAAGCTGAAATAAAGCGTTTGCCAGTCTTAGTTATTATGTGGAGGCTCAGGGGATAAATCCAATTCTAAGCTAATTCTTACTGTTGGCAAAATTTAGCTTCTTGTAGCTGTAAGACCAGGGTGACTGTTTCCTTGCTGCTGGATGTCAGCTGGGCCACTCTCAGCTTCTAAATGCTGCCCCCATTTCTTGCCACATATCCCCTTCTATCTTCAAGGTAGAAATGGTGCATCAAGTTCTTCTAATGCTTTGAACTTCTGACTCCTCTGTCTCTGACCTTTAGATTCAGATTTAAAGAACTCTCCTTTTTTTAAAAAAAACAGGGTCTTGCTCTGTTGGCTGGGATGGAGTGCAGTGGCAAAATCACAGCTCATTGCAGCCTTGAACTTCTCAGCTCAAGTGATCCTGCCTTAGCTTTCCAAGTAGCTGGGACTATAGATGTGCATCAACATGCCGAGCTAATTAATTAATTATTTTTTGTAGAGATGGAGTCTCACTATGTTGCCCAGGCTCGTCCAAACTCCTGGCCTCAAGCGATCCTCATGCCTTGGCCTCCCAGAGTGCTAGGATTATAGGTGTGAGCCACCACGCCTGGACTGGTGGCTCTTTCTTGTCTTTGGATAATTTACTGACATGCATGTGCTAATCAGTACTCAACTAAATATTTGAGGGAGACTCTGCAGATCTCCAGAATTCTCTTTGTGAAACCGATTTCTTTGTTACTCCTCCATGTGCCTCTCAGCTGTCTCTTCAACTCAGGGAAGACCAATAAGCTCTGCCAGAGTTCTCCCTCCCTGTACCTCAACTTTCTTTAAGCCACGAGTTGAGACAATTGTAGGGCTCACTTTGTTTTCTGTCTCTCAGGGATCTCTTTCTTTTGTTGACTGATTTCTAATAGGAGTGATGGCCAACATTTTGAGATCTATGGTTTCATATCTCTTGCCCAGTTTTTCAGTTGCTTTAAGAGGCAGGGTTACTCTGGTCCCTGATGCTCCATCTTGACTGGAAGTAGATGCTCTTTTTTAAAAAAATAGTTTTATCTCTAAATAATTTTACTTGGCCCAGTGCGGTGACTCACACCTGTAATCCTAGCACTCTGGGAGGCCAAGGTGGGCGGATCGTTTGAGCTCAGGAGTTCAAGACCAGCCTGAGCAAGAGCGAGACCCCGTCTCTACTAAAAACAGAAAGAAATTAGCTGGACAACTAAAAATATACAGAAAAAATTAGCCAGGCATGGTGGCGCATGCCTATAGTCCCAGCTACTCGGGAGGCTGAGGCAGGCGGATCTCTTGAGCCCAGAAGTTTGAGGTTGCTGTGAGCTAGGCTGATGCCATGGCACTCTACTCCGGGCAAAGAGGAGACTTTGTCTCAAAAAAATTAATTAATTAACTATATAAGAGGTTACTCAATCATCCATGGCACAAAAGCATCATATGACTGTTTGCAAGATAGACTCAACCTGCTGTGAAGTCTGGCGGCAGGCCATACCTGCTTGCACCTTGCATCCATGCTATACAGAAGCTGGGCTTGAGCCAAGAGCCACTTGCTTTTAGAATGATGGCTTCAGTTGTTGTTTTAAGTATAGAGTAGGGAAGTATGTTTTAAGCATGACAAAATAAATAGAAGGAGAAAAAGTGATTCCATTGAAATAAAGTTTTAATTAAAAACAAAAACCCTCCTTTAGTGTTTTCTAGGGATTGTGTGAGTTATATAGTAAGGTTCATAGCACCCTGGGGAATCTCTACATTCTGGTGACACATGAGCATTAACACCTTCAGGGATTGTTCTGAATTTAAAAGATCAGACATACACTTACCCCATGGATCAGATAATCTGTCTTGTTGCATGCAGGCTGTAGTTCGGTCACATTTGAGGTTGTCTATAAGAGGAACACAGAGTTGAAGTGATAACAAAACACCCCTTGAGAGAAGAAAAATCCTTTCACTACTGTTACAACATGTAAGTGCAATTCACTTGAGTTAAAAACAGCAGGGGTGGGGCTGGTGCCGACACTTATCTATCCTGAGGAACTGCCAGGACAATGACCTGGCACACTCTGCTCCTGGATGACTCTGATGTCAGCAGTGGTGAGGCATAAGGCTTCTGCTTCCTATTCACATCATTAATCTAAAGCTCACTCAGTCTCATTTGTCCCGTTGGCCTGTGCTGGAGGCGGGGTGACCAGGTGCTTCTGTGTAAAAACTTCTCATCTCCAACCTACCATGCTCTCAGAGAAGTTCACAGTCTGTTTGGCATCAAATTCAAAGGGCACTTAAAGGGAATTTAAGCTCTCCATCACGTGAGTGCACAGCTGGCCACGAGGGAGCCCAGGTCTGGTTTGGCACTGGCTGCAAAACACTCTCCATGTTTTCTTGCCTCCTATGGCTGCAGTCAGCAAACAGAAGTACTATGCAAGATTTCCACAACATGTTGTTGTGTCTTCTTGTTCATGGCCACTGGAAAATTAAATTCATCTGAGGGGCTAGTACATCCATTGTTCCTCTCAGGATACCTGATTAACACCTGGTGCCCTTGTTTCGGTTTCTCTAGAAACAAGGAGAGCATTAAAGGAGAAAACAACCACATCTGAGATGCTGAAGCCAATCAGCCAATGGAGGTGTTGCCAGTGCCATTCTCGCCCACCTCAGGGTGGGGGGTATGTCCTGGCCGGACAGGCTGACTGAGGTCACCTTCCTGGAGTCAGAGGTTCTTTGCCTAAAGCAACCGTGAGCACAGTCTTTAGGGTTGGATCTATGCGTACCTATGCCATCTTCCCTTTTATTAAATATAATTTTCTCCATAAAGGTCTTGCCCATCTTTTGTTAGATTAATTCCTGGATGCTTTATATTCCTGATACTATTAGTTATCTTTTTAAAAATTACACCTTTGCTTGATGCTGAGAAATAGAAATATGATTGATTTTGTATCTAGCAACACTGGTAATTTCGCTTGTGAATTTTTTTTTTAAGACACAGGCCCTCCGTCTGGCACCAAGACTGGAGTGCAATGGCATGACCAAGCTTACTGCAGCCTCAAAATCCTAGGCTCAAGCAATCCTCCTGCCTCGGCCTCCCTGAGTAGTTGCAACTACCAACTAGCTGCAACTTCTACCTTGCATGCCACCAAGCCTGGCTAATGTTTTTTTTTATCTTTTGCAGAGACGAGGTCTTGTATGTTGCCCAGGTTGGTCTCCAATTCTAGCCTCAAGCGATCCTCCTGCCTCCACCTCCCAAAGTGCTGGGATTATATGTGTGAACCACACACCCAGCCTCTCTTGTGAATTCTAATCAATCTTTAAGTTGACAATCACATGAACTGCAAACAACACTTTTTTTTTCCTTTCCAATTCTTATAGCTCTAGTTTTGTTGCTTCATTTATTTTTCCTTATTTCACACATGGTACCCCCAGTACAATGTTATATGGATGTGAGGATGTCAGGGTCCTTAGTCTTGTTCTTGACCTGAAACAGTGAGTTTTTAGCCCTTCACCTTGAGTATCAGGTTGAGAAACTTCCCTTCTACAATTAGGAGGCTTTGTTCTTGTTTTCTAAATTAATCAGGTAACCCTCAGATAATCTGAACGTCCGAACCTGCCTAACCAGTCTTTGTCCCTCTGGTCAGGGATAAAATCTACAGCGGTGCCCCAGTCTCACCTCTGCATGGCTCTGTTGAGATTCATTGCTACATTCACTTCCTGCCACGGACTGCTGCCTGACTGAGCAACCTCAGCCTACAGATTCCTTCGCTAGGTGAGGCCTTACTGGTCTCACCCCAGGTGGAAGCTACTCCCTATCGGTGGCTCAGTCTGAATTAGGCCCACAGCTGTGCTCAGAACCTGCTCAGCCCTCAATGAAGAAGGGGCCAGCTCCCCTCACTCACCTGAGTGGCCACTCCCCAGGCCCTGGCTTTTCTTAGCTCCCTTCCTGTCCAGGACCCATGGCTCTTCCCCTCTTTCCAGCTGGCAGATCACTTCAGGCTTGGATCCTGGAAGTCCTGCTCATGGGGAGGGAAGCCTTTTGTTTATATAACATTTAGCAAGCCCTGGTACCCCTGCTCATGCCACCTATGGGGACATGAAGATAGACAGCACTGACCTCCTACTGGAGCTGAGCACCCAGGGAGTGATAAGCGAGTCTCTAGGACCAGGCTTCCCCAGGCCCCCACCTGGGAGAGGAGCCCCTTCCCTGGGAAGCCCCACCCCAGTCCAACTCACACATACACAGACGAGGCCTGCAGAGGGGCTTACCCAGTGAGACCACGTTCCCGTAGGTCTCCATCATCACGTTTCGGTAGAGGCCCCTTTGAGCAGGGCCCAGGCGGTTCCACTCCTCCTGAGAGAGGAGCACAGCCACATCCTCGAAGGTCACCTCAGCCTGGAACGACAAGGGCTGCTGCTGGTAAGACTGAACTGCCATGTCTGTGAAGGGGAGTGGGCGTGTGCAATATGGGCAGTTAGGAATGGGGGGCCCTGTGAACTGAGGGGGCAATGGGAAAGGGCCACAGAGTTCAGGAGATGCAGTAATGCTTAGGCTGCTGCTGGGAGCCCTGGTTGTGGGAGGAGCCACAGGGGCTCTGGTTGGAGCACTGCAAAGACCTTGGGGACAGCTCACCTGGGGTCCTGCCGGCCGAGGCAGGAGCCTAGCTGCTGCCATTATCTGGTCTCCTGGGGCCTCTGAGAACCACGGAAATCAGAGGAGCCTGTGAAGCTGAGGAAGAGAAGGGGAAGGAAGAGCTGAGGAAGGAAGATGAGGGGACTGGCCTTGCCCCTGGCAGACCCTGACTTCTTGGGGGAGCCTCAGGGATCCCTGGGCCTCCTGCAGAGAGTCAGTGAGGGGCATGCTGCACACCCAAGGAGCTGTAGACACCACAGCCCTGCTCTGCCCTCCCCTCCCCATGAACTCTGATCTGGAATCACATGGTTCTTGGGCTCTCAGGCTATCCCACTAAGGTCCCATTTAACAAGTGCCAAGGGACTCTGAACACCAAGTGCAGGGCACCTGCTGTCCGCTGAAGGCTCAAGGTCCCAAGCCTTTACTATCCAGACACCTGGAGTCCTCATGGTTGGCTGATCACACCTCTGTGGGGGAAGCCAGCAAGAGCTCTGGACTAGAGTGCAGTGGCATCATTATAGCTCACAGCAACCTCAAACTCCTGGGCTCAATCATCCTTCTGCCTCAGCCTCCCAAGTAGCTGGGACTACAGGCACTGCTGTCCCTTCCTCCTCACTCCTTCAACTTCCTGCTAAGAAGCCCTGCTCCACCATGAAGCCCCTGCCCTCCAGGGTGGAAGCACCTCTAAAGGAGGCAGCTTCTGAGTCACTTGTGAGTGCAAAGCAAAACATTGTTAAACTTGACCACCTAAAACCTCCCCAGAGAAAATGATCAGAAATAGTTATCCAAATTGATAGCCTTCCCGTACACCAACAACAATCAGAAAATATGAAAGAAAAAAAGATTCACTCACAAGTAGCATCAAGAAGCAAACTCAATACAGATCTAGAAAAAATAATTCTATGCTTTGTATGGAACCAGAGAAGACCTTGTATAGCCAAAGCAATCTTAAGTAAAAAGAACAAACTGGGTAGTATCAGTCTATCAGACTTCAAGCTGTTCTACAATAGTAATTAAAACAGCATGGCACTGGCACAAGAACAGAGACATAGACCTTTGGAACGGACTGAGAATCCAGAGATGAAACCGTCTACTTATGGTAATCTAATCTTTGACAAAACAGACAAAAATATACACTGGGAAAAAGAATCTCTTTTCAATAAATGGTGCTGGGAAAACTGGATCCCCACCTCTCACCTCTCACAAAAATCAATTCAAGATGGATAACAGACTTAAACCTAAAGCATGAAACTTTAAGAATTCTAGAAGATGTGGTGAAGACCCTTTCAGACATCGGCCTAGGAAAAGAATTTTTGAAGAAAACCCCCAAAGCAATCACAGCAGCAACAAAAATAAATAAACAGGATCTGATCAAATTAAAAAAGCTTTTGCACAGCCAAGGAAACTATCATTCGAGCGAATAGACAGCATACAGAATGGGAGAAGATATTTGCTCTCTACACATCCAATAAAGGGCTGATAACAAGAATCTATCTAGAGCCAGGAGGGGTGGCTCACGCCTGTAATCCTAGCACTCTGGGAGGCCGAGGCAGGAGGACTGCTTGAGCTCAGGAGTTCCAGACCAGCCTGAGCAAGAGCGAGACCCTGTCTCTACTAAAAATAAAAAGAAATTATCTGGACAACTTAAAATATATAGGCCTAGCACTCTGGGAGGCCGAGTCGGGCGGATTGCTCAAGGTCAGGAGTTCGAAACCAGCCTGAGACAGACCCTGTCTCTACTAAAAATAGAAAGAAATTAATTGACCAACTAAAAATATATATACAAAATATTAGCCGGGCCTGGTGGCGCATGCCTGCAGTCCCAGCTACTCGGGAGGCTGAGGCAGTAGGATCACTTGAGCCCAGGAGATTGAGGTTGCTGTGAGCTAGGCTGATGCCACAGCACTCACTCTAGCCTGGGCAACAAAGTGAGACTCTGTCTCAAAATAAAATAAAAAATAAAAATATATAGGAAAATTAGCCGGGCATGGTGGCACATGCCTGTAGTCCCAGCTACTCAGGACACTGAGACAGAAGGATTGCTTGAGCCCAGGAGTTTGAGGTTGCTATGAGCTAGGCTGATGCCACAGCACTCTAGCCCAGAGAACAGAGTGAGACTCTGTCTCAAAAAAAAAAAAAAAGACAAAAAATAACAAAATGCTGGTAAGGATATGGAGAAAGGGGAATGCTAGTACACTCCTGGCAGGAACGTAAACTATAATAGTACAACTATAATAGTATGGGAAACAGTATGGAGGCTCCTAAAAAATTAAAAATATTTAATAGGCCAGGCGAGGTGGCTCAAGCCTGTAATCCTAGCACTCTGAGAGGCCAAGGCAGGCGGATTACTAGAGGTCAGGAGTTCGAAACCACCCTGACAAGAGCGAGACCCCATCTCTACTATAAATAGAAAGAAATTAATTGGCCAACTAATATATATAGAAAAAATTAGCTGGGCATGGTGGCACATGCCTGTAGTCCCAGCTACTTGGGAGGCTGAGGCGGAAGGATTGCTTGAGCCCAGGAGTTTGAGGTTGCTGTGAGCTAGGCTGACGCCACGGCACTCACTCTAGCCTGGGAAACAAAGCGAGACTCTGTCTCAAAAAAAAAAAAAAAAATTTAATAGATCTACCATATGATCCAGCAATCCCACTGCTGGGTATATATTGAAAAGAGGAAATCAGAGTATATCAAAAAGATATCTGTACGCCCATGTTTATTGCAGCACTATTCACAATAGCCAAGATATGGAATCAACCTTAAGTGTCCATCAATGGATAAGTGGATAAAGAAAATATGGTACAAGGCCGGGCGCAGTGGCTCACGCCTGTAACTCTAGCACTCTGGGAGGCCGAGGTGGGCAGATTGCTCGAGGTCAGGAGTTTGAAACCAGCCTGAGCAAGAGCGAGACCCCATCTCAAAATTAATTGGCCAACTAATATATATATAAAAAATTAGCTGGGCATGGTGGTGCATGCCTGTAGTTCCAGCTACTCGGGAGGCTGAGGCAGAAAGATTGCTTGAGCCCAGGAGTTTGAGGTTGCTGTGAGCTAGGCTGACGCCATGGCACTCACTCTAGCCTGGGCAACAAAGTGAGACTCTGTCTCAAAAAAAAAAGAAAATATGGTACATATGTACAATGGAATACTATTCAGCCATAAAAAGAAGGAATCCTGTCATTTGCAGCAACATGGATGGAACTAGAGGTCATTATGTTAAGTGAAATAAGCCAGGTACAGAAAAGCAAATATCGCATGTTCTCACTCACGTGTGAGAACTAAAAAATTGATCTCTTGGAGGTAGAGAGTAGAATGATGGTTACCAGAGGCTGAGAAGGGTGGGGCTGGGGGATGAAGAGAGGTTGGTTAATGGATACAAACATATAGTTAGATAGAAGGAATAAATTCTAGAGTTCGATTGCATAGTAGGGTGACTATAATTAACAATAATTTATTGTATATTTCAAAACAGAAGATTTGAAATGTTCCCAACACAAAGAAATGATAAATGTTTGTGGTGATGGATGTCCCAATTACCTCATTTGATCATTACACATTGTATGCATGTATCAAAATATGACTTGTTTACTCTGTAAATATATACAATTATTATGTGTCAGTAAAGAAAGTATTTTTAAAAAAATACAGGTAAATTTTTATCATTTTATGTGGGAAAGGCCTTTCTAAGCAAAATACCAAAAGCAGAAATCTTGGGGACAGAGATCCACAGATCTGCAGCTTATAAATCAAAACTTTATGCATATCAAAGCCACCACAGGCCGGGCGCGGTGGCTCAAGCCTGTAATCCTAGCTCTCTGGGAGGCCGAGGTAGGCGGATCATTTGAGCTCAGGAGTTCGAGACCAGCCTGAGCAAGAGCGAGACCCCATCTCTACTATAAATAGAAAGAAATTAATTGGCCAACTAATATATATATAGAAAAAAATGAGCCGGGCATGGTGGCACATGCCTGTAGTCCCAGCTACTTGGGAGGCTGAGGCAGCAGGATTGCTTGAGCCCAGGAGTTTGAGGTTGCTGTGAGCTAGGCTGACGCCATGGCACTCACTCTAGCCTGGGCAATAAAGTGAGACTCTGTCTCAAAAAAAAAAAAAAAAGCCACCACAAACTCCAGAAATGGATCTAAAGACATGTAAGATTCGAGTATATGAAATACTTTTTCAAATCAATGGAGAGAAGAATTATTCAATAGGTGGCGTTAGAAATGGCTATGATTTAAAGAAAAACATGAAGCTAGATTCCAAACTCACTCCACACCAAAATAAATTCCAGATGTATCCAACATTTTACAAGTACTGGAGAAAAACAAGAGTTTATTTTAAAAATAATCCTGGAATGAGGAAAGCCCTTTAAAACGCAGCACAAAGCTCAAAGTCTTTAGGAAAAATTTTTGACCACTAAAAACTTAAAATCTTTTATCTAAAAAAAAAAAAAAAAAAAACCAGGGCAAAACAACATAATTGGAGTCAAACGGATAAACTGAGAAGTATGTTTTTAACATATATGGAAAATAATACAAGCTGGCAAGTCACAAAGAAATACAAATGGCTAAAACACAAACGAAGAGATTTCAACTTCACCAATAACCTAGAACGGAAATTAAGACATCGACCTGGCAAGACCGCATGGACTGTAGCCCCATACCAGGCGGAGAGGTCCATGGCAACGCCGGAACAGAGAAACCCGGGGCGGGGCGTGCAGAGCCCAGGGAACAGGGAACTGAACTAGTAACTGAAAAATCTGCAAGTATCTACCGGGCAGGAGGCAAGTTCTGCGCCCTCTGCTGTCCGAGAGCTCACCTTTTACGTTAATAACAGAAAAAAGGGTGTGCGCGCGTGCAGAGCTGTAAATTACACAGAAAAATTCGGAAAAGGTTCTACAGAACCGTCCACAATGCTTACCTCTGCGTACACTGGCGGGGTGTTGTTGGAGAGTGACTTCTACATTTTTCTGACATGCTATTGCATATTATTTTCTTTAAAAATTAAAAAGCTGAGCAGGGCAAGGTGGCTCACGCCTGTAATCCTAGCAGTCTGGGAGGCCCAGGCGTGAGGATCTCTTGAGCTCAGGAGCTCGAGACCAGCCTTAGCAAGAGCGAGACCCCCGTCTCTACTAAAAATGGAAAAAATTAGCGGGGCTTGGTGGTGCTCGCTTGTAGTTCCAGCTACTCAGGAGGCTGAGATAGGAGGATTGCTTGAGCCCAGGAGTTTGAGGTTGCTGTGAGCTAGGCTGAGTCCACGGCTCTCTAACCCGGGCGACAGAGCAAGGCTCTGTCTCAAACAAAAAATTAAAAAGCCAATGATAAGGAAAATATTTGCTATGTTGCAAAAACGTTGGTTGGTCTCATTGATTAAAATAGGGTTCTTACAAAGTAACAGGAAAAAGACAGCACCAGTGGAATGATGGAAGAGGGTAAGAAATTTTGGAAGTAGTACCCTCGGCCGACAACTGCTAAGACGAAAGCAGCTAACCCTTCTTTTCACGCGGGAAAACGTTTTTATTGCTAAATAGAGGCGCTCCGGGTCCTTGTGGGGCCCCAGAGGTTGTGCATGTAGCAGAAAACCTCCGCTTTCACATTTTGAGGAAGCCCTCCCGCCGGGGGCCATGGCGCCCCATCCTCTCCCCCCAGATCCCGCCGAACGCGGCCTAAAAGGCGGCCTGGGAGACCCGGCCCGCGCGCCTGGGACTCCAGATGATCCACCGCGCAGGGGGAAGGAGAAGGGGGCGCGAGAGGGTCTTGGGGGTCCGACCCAGGAGGAGGCGCCGGAGGGTCTGGGGGCTCGGACGGTGGAGGAGGTGCGGGAGGGTCGGAGGGGGATAGGGGCGCACCAGGGCCCGAGGGGGTACGGGGCGTGGCGAAGGGAAAGAGTGGGGACCCCGAGCGGGCCAGAGGGCGCGGCCTCAGGCCGAGGGGAGGAGGCCGCTGCGTGTCCGTGAGAGAAGGGGACCAGCGCTAGCGAAGCCGGCAGCGCGTGCCCGCGGGGAAGCGTCCCATCCGTGTGGAGGACGCGCTCGCCCGGGTGGTGTCCGTGAGGGGAGAGGGTCCCGGCCGGCCTGGCGCCGACGCGCACCCCACTCACCGTCCACGCAGCCGGCTCGCGCGTGAAGGGGCGACAGCCTGCAGCGCCTCAGACAAAGGGGCCGCCCCGCCCCGTCTGCGCAGTCGCCAATCCCTGGGGGCCCTGCCCCTAAGTCCCCGCCCCACCACCTGGGCCACCAATCCTGGAGCGCGACGCCCGCCTGCGGCGGTTGTCGGCCCCGCCTATCCCGCCAAGAGGTTTTAGCTGTGACAGACTGCTGGGCAGCTCTCCGAAGCCACCAAGAGCCCAGGCCTCCGCGGATCCTAGAGGGGCCACACTGGGCTCTGGAGTAGGCCAGCCTGCGCGTCCCCAGACGCACTTCCGGGCGCATTGGCGGAAGCAGAGGACCATCCCTGCTTTCCCGGAGCCCCTTGTCGGCTCGCGCCTGGTATTGGCTGTCCTAGAGCCGTCTGAGCTCGTTTTCGCCTCCTAACTTTTGTCCTTGCTGTCCCCGCTGCCAGAAACGATCTTCCACTGACCCCGCCTACCTTGTCCCTGCCGCCACCTCAGCTGTCATCTCAGAGGCCCCTTTCCTTTATCACGACACTCTGAAATGCTCATGTTTGGTTATTTGAGTATGGTTACTTCCGCTCTCTTAGGACAGTGGGCGCTGCAAGGGCAGAGGCTCGGCCTCTCGCCCTTTGCTGTACCCTGGGACTCAGCATGGCCTGGTAGGTGGTTGTCAGTTTATGAGCAATAGCTGCCTCCGTCGTCCACTCTGCAATGGTGTCTACGGGCTTTTTGGTTGTGTTTAAACCATGCACCCGGGAGAGAGTCACAGGGAGGCAGACGCACCTGCACTACAAGAAGAGGCTTCAGGCACAGCCAAGGACCAGAATGCCCAAAGGAGGAAGGTTAGGGCTGGTTTACAGTAGGGATGGGGGAGGAGAGAAAGTCGGCTATCTTGTCTACTTTCTGATATTTTACACCCCCATCCCCATCGTGAAGCACAGGTCAGTGTACTGTACTGTCCATCTGGCACGTGTGGCCTGGAGCTCAGAATATCTCAGGAAGAACTAGAACTGGGCTGGAGGCAACAGGGAAGGTGTGTGGGCTTGAGCCTGGGTGCTGTGACTGTGGTGTTGGAGAGCCTATATCTGAGCAGGGAGACTGGAGGATGTGGGGACAATCCTGTAATTACCATGCACCAGGTTAAGTGCCAAGCCCTGTGCTGGTGCTTCCACGAGTCTTAACAGCAATTAGGGGAAGGATTTCCCACTTTGTGGAGTGGAGATCAGCTTCCCTCCATCAACCACACCGTGGAGGCTAAAGTAACTCCATCTCAGATGCTAACCTGCCATGTGGACTTCTGATTAATGCAACTAAGATTTCTTCTTTATCTATTGCTACTGTAAATTCTGCCCGTAGGTCAAAATGACCTTAACCATAATCCTGCCCTTGGGCAGATTCACATAACATTCTTTCCTTTCCCTGAGGAGTTGGCTTCAATTGTCCTATACAACTCTTCCCTATGGTGTGTAAATCCGAGGTCTGGTGTGTGTAATGGTGCGGGATACACCATCTCACGGTGCCTGGGACATGGCTTCTGCCCATAGGTCCCTATTAAATGTTTCTTTCTGAGAAACGCTGGGTAGTCAGCCTCTTTCTTTGGCCCCTCAGCTTCCTCAGACTTTGGGGGTAGATTTGCATAAACCTGCCCACTATGGAACACACATACCCAAGTGTAACAGGGCGGAACGAGTCCAAGCTCCTACCACTCGGCACAGGAGAGCCAATAAGTCCAGAAACAAGGTGTTGGGGCAAGGAAAGCAACTTTTATTTGGAGAGCCAGCAAAGTGAGAAGATGGCAGATTGATTCCTAAAGAACCATCTTAAGTTAGTATGAGCTTTAGGCTCCTTTCTATGCTAAGGGAAAGAGGAAGGTACAGAGGTGGGGAGGGGTTGCAAGGGGTAACTGAGGACTGCAGACATCTGGACTTCAGCAAGCATCCAAGGAAGTTGTAAAAGTTCTTAGGTCAGGTCCCAATGTACCTATAAATCTTGTTACTTCTGTGCATACTTTCCTTATCTGCCCAGGAGTTATTTTTGGGAAAGGGACCATTATCTTCTAGAGTTGAACCACAAACTAAATTCTTCCTATAATTAGCTGGCCTATGTGCAGAGTTTAGCAGATTTTAACCTAAAGGATATTACCGAACAGGATGAGAAGCAAAATGGAGCTAGTTATGCTAAGCCTCCCTTCCACTGTTACAGGGTCCCCTCTGCCTAAGAGGCTGTGATGCTCAAGACTGGAGTTTGGCCCTATCATTGGATCATCCTGGGTTGTTTTGCCAGTTGACAGGGATCAAGCTTTGTCCTGGCAACCTTGGTCCCAACAGAAAATTTGAGCCCCCAGGGCCTTCATCTCATCATATCCTATTTTTTTTTTCTCCTCCACAGCTTTTTATTTTTCCTTTTTTTTTAAAGCATATTATGGGGGTACAAATGTTTAGGTTATGTGTATTGCCTTTCCCCCCCACCCCGGAGTCAGAGCTTCAAGCGTGTCCATCCCCCAGATGGTGTGCATCATCATGTATGTATATACCCATCCCCTCCTCCCCCTTCCCATCTGCCCGACGCCCGATAAATGTTATTCCTATATGCCCACTTAGGTGTTGATCAGTTAATACCAATTTGCTGGTGAGTACATGTGGTGCTTATTTTTCCATTCTTGGGATACTTCACTTAGTAGAATGGGTTCCAGCTCTATCCAGGAAAATACAAGAGGTGCTATATCACTGTTGTTTCTTATAGCTGAATAGTACTCCATGGTATACATATACCATATTTTATTAATCCACTGATGTATTGATGTGCACTTGGGTTGTTTCCCTCCATCCCACAGGACCCTCCTCAGAGCCCTGTTTCTGAGAAGTCTTGGCTCTAGGAACTGAGGACCTCAGCGGTTGTGCACCTGGGCCCCGTGGGCAGGAGCAGTGACATTCACACGTGTGAGAACCCAGTCTTGGCCAGCAATCTTACTTTCAAAAGCTCCACTCCTTTCTTCTTCCCACCTCTGCATTTTGTCTTTCTGCTGAAAGACCAAAAGAGATAACCAAAGACAACATCTTTGCAATCGTGAATTTCCTCCACAACTTTTTACTTTGTAAATGTTCACATATTCATAAAGGTTGAAAGAATAATACAAGGAATACCTGTATGTCCTTCACCTAGATCCAACAGCTAGCGTCCTCCCTAGCACATCTCTTTTGTGTGTAGCTCTGCCACCTTTTGTCATTTCAACAAACACTTTCATTTCAACACCTTTTGTTCATTTCAACAAACACTGTTTATTGAGTGCCCATTGTGTACTAGGCACTGTTCTAAGTGCTGGGGCTACATCAGTGAACAAAAAGCAACACTAGTAACAAATCCATGGCCTCTTGGACCCTACATGTGAATGAGGACAGCAGGCGATGTACACAGTAATTATGGAAGTGTTAACAGAAAAGAACCCAAACTCTGTAAAATAATTTAAAGAAGTTTATTTTCAGGCAAGTATGAGGACCATGGCCCAGAAACATGCCCAAAAAGCCTTGAGCAAGTGGACTTGTGGTGTTTGGGTTGCAGTTTGGTTTTATACATTTCTGGGAGACAGGAATTACACATAAAGTCATAAATCAATACATGGAAGGTGTACATTGATTTGGTCAGAAAAGGCGGAACATCTTGAAGTGGAAGCTTACATGTTATAGGTGGCTTAAAGATTCTTTGATTTGTGATTGGTTAAAGAAATGAAGCTTTGTCTAAAGGCTTGGAATGTTTTAAGTTTAGATAAGGAAGTCTGCTAATCAGGGACAAGCCACTGGACATATACTCAAATGATCTGTTACATAAGTTGAGGACCTGCAAGTGTGGTTTCAGCTCTGCCTTGCATAGCCTTCTGCCTGGTAATGAGTTACAAAGGACAGCTATAAGAAAGGAGGGGGCGTGTCTGACCTCCCTTGTCATGGCCAGCAGCTCAGCTTTGTGGTATTTCTGGGGTGCCCTTGGCCAAGAGGGTGCCCATTCAGTCACCTGGGGGTAGGGTGCTTAATGAGGGTCTTGATACCCACTTCCTTGGCCTCAAGTGAGAGTTGGTCTGTTAACACAGTGGGGTCTCTCAGGTGACTCTCTGAGCTGGAAATGGGAGCCCCGCATGAGCGGCTGAAGGTAGGAGCAAAGGGTCCTGTTGGAGGTGGAGTAGAATGTTTTCTTGCATGTAGACTACTTCAAAATTAGACCCGGAGAGCTTCAGGAACTCATTCAAGCTGCAAGGTCAGTGACCATAACAGTGAAGCTTAGCAGGGGCGGTGCTGTGTCCTTTACCTGAAGCCACTCCAGCTGTCCAGGTGACTGCCATGGCCCTGTATCCTGTGGGGAGGCCACGTGCTTTCTCATAGGAGGACCCTGTAATTTAGAGACCATAACAATGTGTTCAAAGTCAGGACTGAAACATCTTGCCTGCAAGATCCAATAGTTCTCCCACTGTGTCTCTCAGTGTCCTAGCGCCATGCCCTGGAGGGCAGATCAGGGGCAGCAGAGGGTCCAGGCCCTCCCTCCCTGCCACAGGACCCTCCCCAGAGCCCCGTTTCTGAGAAGTCTTGGCTCTAGGAACTGAGGACCTCAGCGGTTGTGCACCTGGGCCCCGTGGGCAGGAGCAGTGACATTCACACGTGTGAGAACCCAGTCTTGGCCAGCAATCTTATTTTCAAAAGCTCCACTCCTTTCTTCTTCCCACCTCTGCATTTTGTCTTTCTGCTGAAAGACAAAAAGAGACAACCAAGGACAGACAGTAGTGAGGGCTCCCCCATTCCAAGCAACAACAGACATTCATAATCAATGAATAATGAAGTTTTCTATATTAATTTAATGGAGATATCTATCGTTTCCATGTTATTAACTTTAAAGTGGATAAAAACATTTTCACTGCTCCTTTTCTATCCAACCCCACCCAATAAAGTGGCCTCTCCTAAGAAAGGCCTAGATCTCCTATTTCTGGGAGCATCTATGCTGCGTTCTATGGATCCTGCTCCCTGAGGACAGACGGAGCCCCTGTGCTCAGGGTCTCCTAGGTCTTGCACTCTGGTCGGCCCTGGCTCCCACGGAAGCTTGGCCCAGGACTCCAGGGGTGGGAGGTGAGCCAGTGTCATGGGCCTGTCCTCTAGGTGTCCTGCACTCTGCCAGTGAGTCACAGGGTTTGAGACTTTGCCCTGTTCCCTCTGCCACACCAAGACATGTATTCTGTGAGTTTTGGGTTGAAGCCCCTGTCCTCACTCCACCCTGAGCCCTGCCCTGCCCATTCCCATAGGTTGATGTTCTAATTTCTACTGAGAGGCCACACTGGAGATGTCCCTGTGTTCCATCAATTGGCTTAGAAAAGTGGGAATAAGACAAGAACAAACCAGAGTCAATGCGGGCTGGGCCAGGAGTTCTCTTACCTGAGTAATGTTTATGTGTTTTTCGAATGTGGTGACATTTGGAAACCAGTGAATGCAGTGAGGTGATAGGAAAATGATTCCAAGGAAATACAGATTAAAAAGCATGGAGACACAGCCCCAGGGCTCACTTAAATGAAGAAAGGTGCCACCAAGGCCCCCATCTCTCCATACAGCCCAGCAGATTCCACTTCCCCTTGGCCACTGATCCTCCACCTCACCGCTCCTTCCTGCTTTCCCCCTACTGCCTCTCTGCCACACATGTTATATATATGGTCTTGTTCACCAAAAAAATACAATAAGGTTTATCATTTGGAAAGGAGAGCTTTCTTTCTCATAAAGGGTTGCAGCCTGTGGGTGGCCATTTCAGCAGGCTGGAGAGCAGAGCCCCCAGCCACAAGCCAGGAACACAGCTTCCAGGCAGGGACAATGAGAACAATCTCTGGTACAGAGCTGTGTGGCCAAATATACATATTTAACAAGCTATAGGAGGAGTCATGGATAGTTATGAAAAGAGAAACATGTGCCTGTGCAGTTGTGCTTTTTACCCCTTTATGGGGTCCATTCAGTCAGTGGGGGAGCTTAGGATTTTATTTTCAGTTCACAGCCTATAGACATGGTGCATCTAGCATGTGTTTATATGTAACAGGTGTATGCAGATATATGTTACTCCAGTGCAGTTTTCCCTTTAGTACAACTTTGCCCCAGATACTAGCTGGGTTTTCCTTTTCTCCTTGGAGTTATAAGCTTGGACTCCACTCTGGTCCATGGCTTTTCCAGATCTGAGCACCTCTCAGGAATCTTTTATCAGGAACACATTTGAAAAAACCTTTTGTAGGAGTTAGAAAAAAAAAAGCATATCTTAAAAGCAGGCTACATGTAACTAAATGACAGCCCTAAGGGAAATGGTTGAAAATAATTTGGAATGTCACTGAGTGTTGGCTCCTTCTTGCCACTTTCAGCACCCTCACAGAGAGACTAGGACTAGAGGACAGTAAACAGAGACACAGGTGAAGATGAGGTGTAGCCTGAGGTGAGATCACAGGTGTAGCATGTGATCTGTGCTGACCAAGAGTCTGGTAACTGGGCCCTATGAGGCAAAAAAAGCCAGCTTCTTCTAGACCCCACATGAGGCTCTGAGACGTGAGGCCTTGAGGATGAAGCCTAAACAGCAGTTAAGTCTGTGCCCAAATACTTCTTGGCCAGATAATGGGTGTCTGTCCAGCATGAAACCAAGCATACGGCCCTTCTGAGCTCAGAGCCCTGTGCGACTGCACAGATCAAATGCCATGAAGAGTGCCCTGCCCACAGTGGCCTTTGTCTTCTTTGTGGAACGTCATCCTGTAAATACATGCTAGGCAAGTGGCCAAAGTCAGGCAGTGCCTTCCCACTGTGCCTGGCAGTTCAACTTAGCCTCAACAAAGCCACCTTGAGGTGGAGAGAGGAGGAAAAGGAGCACAGAGACCAGCAAATCAGACAGGAGCCCTCAGTTTTAGACCCAAGACTAGATGGGGCCTTTGCATGTGGAGCTGATGGATGGAAGTGGATGAAAAGCTGCTCCACTCTTAGAGAGAATTATATTATAGTCTAGAGAAACCACAAACCTGGCCTTTTGAATTTAAAGGTTACCTACAATGTTTCTTTTTTTTTTTTTTTTTGGCAGAGTCTCACTCTGGTGCCCTGGCTAGATACAATGTTTCTTAAATTTCAATAGTTAGTTTTTTTTTGTGAATTTTGAATTGTGTATTCCTTATTTTGATAGTTTAATCTGTGTGCAAGATGAATATTTTAAAATATTTGTTCTTTATGTCCAAGTGTATGGTTAATTTTTGTAAATGATTCATGCAGAACCTCATGAAAATATATTATCTAGTGAAGGAATTTGAATTTTTCCACTTATCTGTCAAATCACTTATTGATTCAGTTCTTCCCAGTGTCTTACATTTTATTAAACTACAATCTGTATGGATTCTGAGGACCTGTGTATTAAAATCGATCACTACAGGAGTATGTCTAGTTTTTTTTTTTTTTTATTTCAGCATATTATGGGGGTACAGATTTTTTTTTTTTTTTCTTTGAGACAGAGTCTCACTTTATTGCCCAGGCTAGAGTGAGTGCCATGGCGTCAGCCTAGCTCACAGCAACCTCAAACTCCTGGGCTCAAGCAATCCTGCTGCCTCAGCCTCCCAAGCAACTGGGACTACAGGCATGCGCCACCATGCCCGGCTAATTTTTTTCTATATATATTAGTTGGCCAATTAATTTCTTTCCGTTTATAGTAGAGATGGGGTCTCGCTCTTGCTCAGGCTGGTCTCGAACTCCTGAGCTCAAACGATCCGCCCACCTCGGCCTCCCAGAGAGCTAGGATTACAGGCGTGAGCCACCGGGCCGGGCCCAGATTTTAAGGTTTCAATAAATGCCCTTTCCCCCCCTCCCCCCACAAGTCTGAGTTTCCAGCGTTACCATCTCCCAGTATGTCTAGTTTTCTCTGCATTTCTAATAGTGTCTCCTTTTATTTTGTTGCCATCTTGTTCAGTGCATGGGGCCAATCTGACGGCCAGGATCAGTAGGCACTCTGGACTTAGGGTTCGGGATACCCAGTTCTGGAGCTGAACCACAGAGTCGCCCCGGGCCTCCGCCGTCTAGAGTGGCTACGACGTCCCAGACCGGACTGGTCCACCAGCCGGATGTGGGGCGGGACTTCCGGGTGTCAGTCGCGTCCTGGGCCGAGATACTTTGGGGTGCAGCTGGGGTGCAGCGTTCCCTGCAGTTCGCGACCCGTCGAGGAGGTGAGTGAGTTGTACGAATGCTCCAGGTTTACGACTGTGCGTCCAGGTGTTTCTGAGCCACTTTCGTGGTGGCGGTGACTCGGAGGCTTTCAGGGCTCGAACGGGGCGGGGGCGGAGCCGCGCGGGGGGTTGTGGGAGCTCCGGGCGGGCAGGGCGGGAGCTCCTCGGCCTGAGGTGGGGGTTGGAGCCTGGGAGGGCGGCCTCCCAGGAGGGGGTGGGGGATCGCCCTGCGGCACGGTGCACAGCGGTAGGCCGAGCCGCGACTCTGCCTCAGAGGCTGGCGGCTTTATCGAGTGGCGAGGGCATCACAGGAGCTCGGACGGAGCGACGGGGCAGATGTGCCATTGAATGGTGTTCCTGGGCGCACAGGGGTTTGGGGTGGAGGAAGAGGCTCCAGGAATTCGATGCCTCGTCGGAGACCCATAGAGCCGGGACAGAAAAGGGGGTTTCGCTTGGCGCCAAGTGTCCTGCCTGGAAGACTACATTAGAGGTGGATTCACTCTTTGGGAAGGAGACTTTGGGGTGGGGAAGAATTTGGACTTGTTCTCTACCAAGGGAGTAGGGGGCCGAGGGATTGGATGCCTGCTGTTTGAGGGTGGCTTCTGGATCTCCAGTTGTCTGTCTTCTCTGCAACAGGTTTAGCCTTTATCTGGGAAAATCTGCCTCTGAGCCAGTTCAAGCTGTTGGCAGCATCTTTTTCCTTGCGGTTGTTGTACAGAGGTCCACGTTTCCTTGCTGCATGCCGGCCTGAGCGGCCCTTAGCACCTGCAGATCTTTGTGGCCCTGTCAGATCCTTTTCAGCTTTTAAGAACTCGTGATTATTTGGGTCCACCAGCGTAATAATCATGTACGTAACCTTAAGTCCTTCTGCAAAGGCCCTTTTACTGTGTAGGGTAAGTTATCCACAGGTTCCAGGGATTAGAACGTGGACATGGGGGGAGGGGTATTCTGCCTACCACAGATTACTTGTATGTCCTTGATGGCAAGATCTTGCATATAATGAGGTGAGAAAAACAAGGTGTAAAACAAAAGCATAGTTTGGTATAATTTATAATAAGTTGGCAAAAAATGCATATTTGCTTGTATAAGCCTAGAATAATCTGGAAGGGTATACTAGAAATGGAAGGGAAACTGAGTGGCTGGCTGGGAGATTTTTCACTATAAATCCTTTTTTTTTGGTCTCTTTTTTTTTGAGACAGAGTCTCACTTTGTTGCCCAGGCTAAAGTGAGTGCCATGGCGTCAGCCTAGCTCACAGCAACCTCCAACTCCTGGGCTCAAGCAATCCTTCTGCCTCAGCCTCCCTAGTAGCTGGGACTACAGGCATGCGCCACCATGCCTGGCTAATTTTTTTTCTAGATATGTTAGTTAGCCAATTAATTTCCTTCTGTTTATAGTAAGAGACAGGGTCTCGCTCTTGCTCAGACTGGTTTCGAACTCCTGACCTAGAGCAATCCGCCCGCCTCGGCCTCCCAGAGAGCTAGGATTACAGGCGTGAGCCACTACGCTGGGCCAATCCTTTTTTAGTTTAAAAATTTTGAGCCATGTGAGTGTGCCCATATTTAGTAACAACAATGAGAATTCTAAGTATTTTAAAATAAAATGAACTACTGCAATAAACTAAATGAAGATTGTGTCTTCCCTTGGATGGGGGAGAATGAAATTTCTCAGGGCAGGCAGACACAGTCACTTAGAGTCTCATGACCCCATCCCCCATGTCTCCTGCTTCTTGCTTTGACTCTCATCTCACACTGTCCCTGTGAGCATCCTGTCAGCTTAATCTTGAAATGTTTTGTTAGTTTTGTCTCCTGATGCAGAAATGTGGCTGGTGCCTTATGGGGCAGCCATGGCCTCTTATAGTCTGTCCCTAGTGACCATCCATGTGAGCTCTGTCCATACCTCCTTGCCTTCTTCCCCAAGCTTTGTTCTTACACTTATCCTCTGGCCTTCTTACTCTAGCCTCTATTTGTGCATTCCTCTGTGATGATGATCTCTGTCCAGCAGCTCTACCCAGCCCTTCTTCCTTCCTTGGACACACTGTGAGTGACGCGTGTCATCACCTTGACTTCCTATACCATCCTTCTGCCACCCTTCAGAGAAGGCACATGTCAGTTTCCTTTCCATATCCCCTTGACCACACCCTCACTCTCAGCAGGTGACACTGCCACCTCTTTCTGACATCTCTCCTCAACTTTAGCTTAGTCTAAGTGGAGCAAACCATACCTTCTCCCAGGCAAGGCAGAAAGGAACAGGAGAGTCCCCTGGCTAAGGACACTGCATCTGGACAGAGTTTGTGCCCCCTCAGGGGGAAAGGAGGCCACCCCAGCTGCCTTCTAAGCCTCTGCTCCAGAACCTCTATTTCAGACTGTACCCTCACTGCAAGGCCTGTGGGACCTGACACAGTGCCTCTTGGGTGTGATTCTGTTCCCTTGTTTCCCCATCCACACTGGCTGTCCCACTGTTCTTGGAACCTGCCCTGCGTGACCCTCCCTTCTCCAGCCTTTGCCTTCACTCCACCCCTGCCTGGGACTGCCTTTCCCCAGTGTCTGCATGGCTCTTTCCCTCCCTTGAGGTCACTTCTCAGTGAGACCTCCTAGCTTCTGCTAGTTAAAATGCCCCCCTGCGCCAGACCTCTGTCCCTTCCCTCCTACCTCTGCCCAGAGCACTTGCCCCACCTCACTGATAAATCTTTTGCTATGATCTGACTCCCCAGGGAGCTCCATGAGGGCAACGGTCTACTGCAGTGTCCCTTAGAACAGACCCCAGCATGCAGTGAGTGTTCAGGAAACACTGAAAAATGTGTATCTAATAGAAGAAATCCAGCCTGTAGGTTGACAAGCATTTTCCACTGTGGGTTTGTGCCAGTATTTCCTGCCTTGTCCTCACGCATGAAGGCCAGAGGAGTGAGTTGTAGTGTAGTGTGAGTGAGGGCTCCCAGGTGGGCCTCTGGGCAGAGTATGGTACATTTACACAGAGGGGCTTGTGAGGAGGTGGGGCAATCAGGACTTATCATGCCACCAGGTGGGAATGTCCTCCTGCTTAGAGGGAGCAATTAGGACTGGAGATGAGCCCAAGTTTTCAAGTCTTCACAGGATAAGGAGTGTTGCTACCTCAGGACTAGACAAAAATCACCAAGGAATTTAGTGTAGGTGTGGAAGTGAACCCTGGGGTGCCAACACAATAAGGGAGATGGGACGCTTGGAGGGAGCAGCTGGTGTGGTGGGAGGACATCCCAGGTGGACAGAGATGGGGACACTCAATGTAGATGCTGCCAGGAGGGTGTAACTCAGAATTGACCAGTAGGATTTATGGACATTGGCATATGGTGACCACGTTTATCTCTAGCACAGGCTGCCCCTAGTTGCTTAACCTTAGGTGAGTCAGGTGTGGCCAGCTTTAGAGCACTGTAAGTATCAGGAACAAGAAGTGAGAGGAGTGAACCTACAGCATGGTGCAATCTCTGGGGGCTACTCTCTACCTATCATGGTGGTCCTGAGCCCTTCAGGAGGCAGGGGTCGCTGCTGGGCATTGTGGGCTCACTTTGCCTTGGGGGTCAGCATCTTACCCCTTTGTACTTGCAGCCCTGGCTCATGAGTCTGTGGCCCCATGGCTGACTCTCCTTCCCCTTGGGTTGCAAATCAGGGGACATAGCATCAATTCCTGAGACCTGGAAGCACCAGGACCTCTTGAGGTCTCTGGCTGCAGTGGAGGAAGAAGAAGAGAGGAAGAGACCCCTCCATGATAGGAGGATGGGTCCCTGGAACTAGCCCTTCTGCACACTCACCTGTGTCCTTGCTGGTTTTCAGATTCTAGCCATGCCCAGCCTCAGAGGTCGCCATGAGGAGGCAGAGATGGAGCTCTCAGCTCCAGGACCATCCCCTTGGACCCCTGCAGCCCAGGCCTTTGTGAGTGATGCTCCTGCTGTGACCCACCCTGGATCTGCAGTCTGTGGTCTCTGCTATGGTGATGCTAAGCTGGAAGCTGTCCACCCTCACCATCAGCAGCCAGGTACTAGAATTGTTCTCCACTGATGCCCTTATTCTGAAGAGATGATATCCATGCCACCCTGCACTAATGCCTAGAAGGCATCTGTTTCATAATGGTAGTAATGGTGGTGGTTTGTAGTTTGAGGTTGCAGTGAGCTGTGATGACACCATTGCACTGTCACCCAGGTGACAGAGTGAGACTCTGTCCTATTTTTTTTTATTTTATTTCTTTTGATAGAGATGGGGATCTCATTCTTGCTCAGGGTTGTCTTGAATTCCTGAGTTCAAGTGATCCTCCTGCCTCGGCCTCCCAGAGTGCTAGGATTACAGGCGTGAGCCACTGTGCCCGGCCGCCAAGACTCTGTCTTAAAAACAAGAACAACAACAACAAAAAAAACCAGATAAACCCTACCACAATGAGATTACCATTTCCCACCCACTAGGATGTCTGTGATATTAAAAACAAAAGATAACATCTCGAGGATGTGGAGAAATTGGAATCCTCATACGTTGCTGATGGGAATATAAAATTGTATAGCTACTATGGAAGGTAACTTGGCAGTTCCTCAAAAGTTTGAACATAGCAATACTGTATGAACCAACAATTCCACTTCTAGATATATACCAAGAACTGAAGACAGGTACTCAAGACAAGTGCATATATATCATGTTCAGAGCCACATTATTCACAGTAACCAAAAGGTGCAAACAACCCAAATGTCCTTCAATGGATGGATGGATAAATTGTGGTGTACACATATAATGAAATATAATTCAGCCATGAAAAGAAAGTACTGATCCATGCTATAATGGGGATGGCTGAACCTCCAAAATATTATGTCAAGTGAAAGAAGCCTGACACGAAAGGTCACATACTGTATGATTCCATTTATATGAAATATCCAGAATAGATAAACCAATAGAAGCAGATATGGGGGCCGGGCGCGGTGGCTCACGCCTGTAATCCTAGCACTCTGGGAGGCCGAGGCGGGCGGATTGCTCAAGGTCAGGAGTTCAAAACCAGCCTGAGCGAGACCCCATCTCTACTATAAAAATACAAAGAAATTAATTGGCCAACTAAGATATATATATAAAAAAAAAAAAAAATTAGCCGGGCATGGTGGCGCATGCCTGTAGTCCCAGCTACTCGGGAGGCTGAGGCAGCAGGATTGCTCGAGCTCAGGAGTTTGAGGTTGCTGTGAGCTAGGCTGACGCCACGGCACTCACTCTAGCCTGGGCAACAAAGCGAGACTCTGTCTCAAAAAAAAAAAAAAAAAAAGAAGCAGATATGGATTGCTGATTTTCAGGGACTGGAGGGAGGGAGAGGTAGGAATCAGCTGCTTCATGAGTAAGGGGTTTCACTTTGGATAGATGGAAATGTTTTGGAAGTAGAGGTAGTAGATGCACAACTATTGATGTACTAAGTGCCAATGAATTGTTCACTTTAGAATGAGTAGTTTTATATTATGTGAATTTCACCTCAATAAATTATTAAATAAACTGAAAACAAGTTGCTGTGGGAGATGGAGGACTAGGGAGCCCCCTAAGCATGAGGTTCCTCTCAGAGTCTGTGCATCTGACAGCCTGGCTGAGGCACCAGCAACAGCTAATGCATCACAGCCATACATGGCAGTCACATGAGCGTGGTTTTATAACTTGGGTCATTATCTAAGCTGTGTCCCACAGATTTATTTTGTTCTAGAAGGGCTCAGAGTCCTCACCCTTCTCCAGTTGGGTATCAGAAGTACAGTGCAAGCAACTGTATTTGTTTTCAAATATTTTTCTTCACCTTTAATTCAAATTTTACTGACTTTTTAAAGATTTTCTTAAAGGGAAATCATATTTTTTATTTTATATTTCCTTTCTTAAGAGGAACTTTCTTCTTTTTTCACAGTTCTTATATTGCAGAGAAGAATTACATTAAATTTTAGTAAGTCCAAAAAGTGATCTCCCACCATTCTCACCTACAGAATTCACTTTTAATTCATGTCTCAATAAAAGACTCTTTTTTCTAAAAGAGTCTTTTAGAAAACTCAGGCTAAAAAACCAATTTCCCATTGCCACTATTCCTGATCTTCACACCAGTTACATCTAATCTCAATCAGGGGTCACCAAATCCAGCTAGTGGGCTGTTTGTATCACCTGCAATCTAAGAATGGTTTTGAGATTTTTCTCAGGGTTATTTTAAAAACAATGAAGAAGACCATATGATAGAGACCATATAGCCACAACACCTAATGGGTCCTCTCTGACACTGCACAGAAAGCTTTACTGTATAGTTGCCACAGCCTTCTTTGTCCTTCCCAGTTTGGCCCCTTCCCCACACAGCCAGAAGAGGGCAAGGGGCTCCTGAGTGAGGGTCTTAGTCGGGAAGGGGGCCATAGCGAGCCCCAGGCTGCCCCTGGGCTGAGGCATCTTGTCCAGACCTTGCCTGTCCCAGCAGCCCACACTTCCCCCAATAATTCCTGGGAGCCCAGCAACACATGGATGCCACATTTCTTAGACATACCCTGGAAGCAGAGCTGGGGCTTCGAACTTGGGGAGCTGAGGCTTGTGGGGAATGTGGAGAGGGCTCCCGCAGCTCATGTGGAGTATGTGGCAAGAAGCCTGCCGAGGAGCAGCAGGAAGGTAAGGAAAGGCACCCAGGGCAGTCATATGGGAGAAGAGAGGCCTGGTGCCAACCTCTCGGGTACAGGGACCTATAGGGGGTGTTCCAGCTGAAGATGCCACAGTGCAATGTGTCTGGGCCACAGGTGTCAGGTAACCCCAGCATGAAATATCACCAAGAGATCGGGGGTGTGGCAGGCAGAGGGGAAGGTCCTGTCGGTTGAGGTGAGAGCCATGTCTGTGGCCATGTTGGATCTTCATTGACACCAGTGGTGGCACCTCAGGAACAGATGTGTTCAGACTAGAGGCAGAACGCTGTCATGGCAGATTCTGGAAGTCCCAGACAGGAAGAGACAGTGAGGGAGCAGGACCTAGGGGCAGTGGTTCCAAGGAGGTGGATAGGGGTTTGGGGGTGTCTTTCACCACCCAACCCAGTATTACTGACTGCAGCTGGGTAGACAAGGAGTTCTTCCAGTCCTGGGGACACAGTACTGTGGCTGGGAGTGATCTGGGCAGTGTAGAAGACAGAGGTAAGGGACAAGGAGAGTGAGGGAGCTGGGATTTATGGATGATGGTCAGGGAAGGGCTCTCCAAGTATATTTGAGCAGAGGCTGGTGGAAGGGAAGGAAGGAGTGCAAGGGCCATGTGAAAGTGTTCCAGGAAGGGAAGACCCTAAGGTGGGTATATTGCTCTGCTCAGAGAATAGCAGGACAGAGGTGGGGAGAGGTGTGATGAGGTCTAGGAGGGCCTCGGTCACACAGGCCTGAAGGCACTGGGAAGGTGTTTGGGTGCATGATGGTACCGCGTCTGATGTTGCCAGGCTGTCTGAAGACAGGAGGGGGTGTTGGAAGACCAGGGAAGCTATGCAACATCCAGAGGCCATGTGGCCTGGGTTGTCAATTTGAGTGAGAGACTCGAGATTGTCATTTGAGTGAGGGATCCAGGGGCATGAGAGGTTCTTTGTTCTTCAGGTGTGAAGAGAGAAGAGGGAGATGCCAAAGCCTATTTTCTGGTGTGACAGGGAGCCGTAGGCATGTTTCTACATTCAGAAAGATGGGCACAACTGCTTGCACATTGGTTCCAGAAGTTGTCCAGCAAACTCTAATCGGAATTGCAGGTTTTAGGGGGTAAAGGTGGCTTTGACTGGCCAGAGCATTCTCTGTTGAGTGGGACAGCACCTGACATTTCACACAGGTCCATCCCTGCCATGAGGGGGAGTCTTTGATGCATCCATGAGCTTCTTGGCCCAGCACACCATTGTGCCACTTAGCTCCTCTGCCTGTGCCAGGGCCACTCTCCATGCTAGTGACTCCTAGGACCAGCCTGAGTGCCATGGAGAGTGTCAGAGAGAACCAGACAAGCCTGAGAGGCTCGCCCCTGGCAGTGAAGAAGAAAAAGGGGTAAAATGTGTTAACAGTGGAGTGCAAAGTGTGGGATGTCATCCTCGTATAGGTGGGAGAGGTGAGAGGCACCTGGATTTGGGATACATGCTGGGGTAGAGCTAGCAGGACTTGCCAGTAGCCTGCTGTGGATGTCAAGGACAGGAATATTGGAAGCACCCAGGCTTTTGGCCTGAGCCAGAAGGCAGACTGCGGGAGTGTTTCCTGAGATGTGGCACTCTGGGAAGGGAGGGTAGAAGGTCCACTAAGCGCCTCTTTCTCAGCTACAGCTCCTGTTTGGCTTTCCCCCAAGACATCCCTCCAGGCCTTCTCTGGTCCTCTCGGATCTGGGCTGCTGACCCCAGTAGGTCCCCTGCTCCCCTCACCTCCTCCACAGAGGGAGCTGGTGGCTCTGCAGACTTGCCATCTGTTTTCCTGCTCTTGCTGCAGCAGTTCCTTCCAAGTAACTTTATATTTTTTGTTTCAGATTGTGACACCAGGACTGATGACAAGGAGTTTCTTCAGAAGGAAAACATTCCTGAGGATTTGGAATCACAGGCAGAAATATCAGAAAACTATGCTGATGATGTTTCCCAGGCACCCGAACTTGGAGAGCTCTGTGATGAAGTATCAGAAAGAGATTGGGAAATCCCTGAAGGTGAGAGACTGGTGCAGTCCTTCTCCCAGGTGGGGAACTTCACACCAGTGACAGTGCCCCTTAGGAGCCCGTTAGGGGAGAAAGATCTGGACTGTAATGGTTTTGACAGAAGCTTCAGTCTGAGCCCAAACCTGATGGCTTGTCAGGGAATCCCTACAGAAGAGATGCCACAGCCCTATGACATGTGTGGCCAGAGCTTCCAGCATAACATGGACCTCACTGACCATGAGGAGGTTCCCACAACCGAAAGCCCACTCATATGTAATGAGTGTGGGAAAACCTTCCAAGGAAACCCTGACCTTATTCAGCATCAGACAGTCCACACTGGAGAGATGTCCTTTATGTGTAATGAATGTGGGAAATCCATCAGCCAGAACTCAGCTCTTAAAAACCATCATCTATCTCAAGTGAGTGAGAAACTCTTCCATGGGCACTCAGGTCTTGCTGGGCACCAGGGTCACCACAGTGGTGAAAGGCCTTATGTGTGCAGTGAATGTGGAAAAGCCTTCAGCCAGAACTCAAGCCTTAAAAAACACCAGAAGTCTCACATGAGTGAGAAGCCCTATGAGTGCAACGAATGTGGGAAGGCCTTTAGGCGGAGCTCAAACCTCATCCAGCATCAAAGAATCCATTCTGGGGAGAAACCATATGTGTGCAGTGAGTGTGGGAAGGCCTTCAGGCGGAGCTCAAACCTCATCAAACACCACAGGACTCACACAGGCGAGAAGCCTTTCGAGTGCGGTGAGTGTGGGAAAGCCTTTAGCCAGAGTGCACACCTGAGGAAGCACCAAAGGGTTCACACCGGAGAGAAGCCTTACGAGTGTAGTGACTGTGGCAAGCCATTCAGTCGGGTCTCCAACCTCATTAAGCACCACCGGGTTCACACTGGAGAGAAACCGTATAAGTGCAGTGACTGTGGGAAAGCATTCAGTCAGAGCTCCAGCCTTATTCAGCATCGGAGAATTCACACTGGGGAGAAGCCTCACGTGTGTAATGTGTGTGGAAAAGCCTTTAGTTACAGCTCAGTGCTCAGAAAGCACCAGATAATCCACACAGGAGAGAAGCCGTACAGATGCAGCATCTGTGGGAAGGCTTTCAGCCACAGCTCAGCTCTCATTCAGCACCAGGGCGTACACACAGGCGACAAGCCCTATGAGTGCCGTGAATGCGGGAAGACCTTTGGTCGCAGCTCCAACCTTATCCTTCACCAGCGAGTCCACACTGGAGAGAAACCGTATGAATGTACTGAATGTGGAAAAACCTTCAGCCAGAGCTCAACTCTCATTCAGCATCAGAGGATTCATAATGGGTTGAAGCCGCACGAATGTAACCAGTGTGGTAAAGCCTTCAACCGAAGCTCAAATCTCATTCACCACCAGAAAGTTCATACTGGGGAGAAGCCCTACACATGTGTTGAATGTGGTAAGGGATTCAGCCAGAGTTCACACCTTATTCAGCACCAAATAATCCACACTGGCGAGCGGCCCTACAAGTGCAGTGAGTGTGGGAAAGCCTTCAGTCAGCGGTCAGTCCTCATCCAGCACCAGAGGATCCATACTGGGGTGAAGCCCTATGACTGCACTGCCTGTGGGAAAGCCTTCAGCCAACGGTCAAAATTGATTAAACACCAGTTGATTCACACCAGGGAGTAGCCTGTTGGGCTGCTAGGAGGGAAATCAAGCATGGTTTCCTCTCTGGCCATTGTCTCAGCCTCCCACTTCCCAGACCTAAAGCTTGGGCTCCCTCCCTGACCTCTTGACATCTCATGACCTCAAAGCCTGGGACCCTCCTTTGAATCATCCTTTATAGGCTCCCTTCCCATGGCTGTTGCTTCTGCCACATGTGACCTCTTGGGTTTTGTTTTGTTTTGTGTTTACCATTTGTGAGCAGACAACACATTGTTAGGAGGGAAAAGATTATGGAAGCTGAGTATTCATGAATAGAGTTTATTATTGTAACCAAAAATTACCAAAAAAGTAAAGTGACATTTGGTTTGAGATAACCAGTAGTTCTTTTGTTTGGTAATTAGTCATAAGGAGTGAATTCATTGTCAATGGCTTTAACTGATACTTTGTTTACATAAAATCAAGTTGAGTTTTTCAGAGCTGATGGCTCTGTCATCCTCCCAAGTGGTAAATACTTATTACCACCAATTCCCTACCCTTCTAGTCCCTCCCATAACATGGACCGAAGATTCCTCCCACTGCCCCACCCACATTCCTTTATGCATATCTGCAGTCTGAGATTAGCTTTCTCCTCCTCTCTACTCTGCTGTGACTCTGGTCCCCATGCCTCGCCGCCCCTGGGCTTCTGCACAGTTACATGTGGCTGCTTCCTAGCATCTAGTCTCTGCCATAGAGGGAGCTCTTTGTGCACCTCGTTTCTTTACCCACAAGGTTCCAGGCTCAGTCTTTTCCCAGAGGCATTTGTCACCAGACATTTATGGAGCACCTTATTAGGTGCCCTGCTCTGGTGGCCCAGCTGACCCACCTGTTGTCCTCAGTTTCCTAGAGCTGTGCCCCTGTCCCCTGAACAGGGAGAAGTCAACCCAGATGTAACATGTCTGTCACCAGGGAGGCCCTTTGACACCTTCTAGAAAGTCTGGGGGGTGTTGAGGGCACAGTTCCAGGAACTATAGCCTGTAGGCCAAAGCTGGCCCGCTGTCAACATAGCCATGCTGATTTGTTTACAGATGCCTGGCGGCTTTTGCACAACAGAATTGAGTAGTTGTGTTAGAAACTTCACAAAGCCAAAGTATTTACTTTCTGGCCCCTGATAGGAAAGTTTGTTGACTCTGCTTTCAGACACTACCCTGTGATCTCAGTGGCTATCAGGGGCTGGATTTGCCCAGGGGATCAGAGGTTTCACAAGAGTTGAGGTGCATTTTGTGACCAGGGGACTATTCTGTGCTGTGAAGTGATTACGTGTGTACAGGTGAGTAGTTCCTGGGCAGTTTCCATAGCCACAGAGGATCCATCCCTCCTTACCTGTCCTGTAACACACAGTAGGTCCCTGAGAGACACAGGAATTAAATTAGCTGGTGTGTGCAAAGTACTTTAAATTGTGCCTAGTCCTTGGCAACCTGTGTTAGGTATTATGATTAACAGAAAGTAAGTATTTCAGGCCGCGCGCGATGGCTCACGCCTGTAATCCTAGCACTCTGGGAGGCCGAGGCAGGCGGATTGCTCAAGGTCAGGAGTTTGAAACCAGCCTAAGCAAGAGTGAGACCCCATCTATACCAAAGAATAGAAATTAATTGGTCAACTAAAACTATATAGAAAAAATTAGCCAGGCATGGTGGTACATGCCTGTAGTCCCAGCTACTTGGGAGGCTGAGGCAGAAGGATCACTTGAGCCCAGGAGTTTGAGGTTGCTGTGAGCTAGGCTGATGCCATGGCACTGTAGCCCGGGCAACAGAGTGAGACTGTGTCTCAAGAAAATAAGTATCTAGGCCGGGCGCGGTGGCTCACGCCTGTAATCCTAGCACTCTGGGAGGCTGAGGCAGGCGGATTGCTCAAGGTCAGGAGTTCGAAACCAGCCTGAGCAAGAGCGAGACCCCGTCTCTACTAAAAATAGAAAGAAATTAATTGGCCAACTAACATATATATAGAAAAACTTAGCCGGGCATGGTGGCACATGCCTATAGTCCCAGCTATTTGGGAGGCTGAGGCAGGAGGATTGCTTGAGCCCAGGAGTTTGAGGTTGCTATGAGCTAGGCTGGCACCATGGCACTCACTCTAGCCTGGGCAACAAAGTGAAACTCTGTCTCAAAAAAAAAGAAAAAAAGAAATTAAGTATCTTACAGAATCTCCAGAACCGAAGAAATAGGCTGAGGGCCAAGCTTCCAGAAAAGATTCCAGAACCATCCTGTGGATCTGCCCTGCCAAGGCAACTACTGTGCACTTGGGAATCCGAGCGCTCTGCTGTGACCCAGGCCAGCAGGCAGTTGTTGATTAACTTTATTTTGACTGAGTGTCTTCCACAGATATATCTGAGCACCAGAACCGACTCTTGTTCTCCACTAGCGGCAAGGGATGCCTGGAAGTGTAGATTGTGGCTTCTGTGTTGGAAAGGCTTATAGAGAGCTTCTAAAATGTGGATGAGGTTTTAAGAGATTCTGAATAGTCATAAATAACAGATGTCTGCTATAACCTACATCTTTGTCATTCTTTTTGATTCGGAAATAATTTCACATAGAAAAGTAGTAATACCACAGAGAACACCATCCCTTTTCAGTCAGATTCCCTGGTTAACATTTTTTTTTTTTAGAAAGAAATTCTTAAAATAATGGTTAAAAGTGTGGATCCTGTTTCAGATTTCTTTTTTTTTTTTTTCTTTTATTTCATCATATTATGGAAGTACAAATATTGTTAGGGTTACAAATATTGCCCCTGCCCCTCCCTCACCCCGATATGTCCAATCCCCTGGTGGTGTACATCACACACGTTATGGAAGCACACACCCCTTTCCTCCTCCCCACACCTGCCTGCCCACCACCTGTTAAAATTTTTTTTTTTAACATTTTGGTTACATTGTATATCTTTGCCTCTCCCTAAGAAGGGTTAGAGGTATGCCCTCCCCCTCCAAAATGCTCATCCCATCCCTAAGGTTGGGTGCCCCCCCACACACCGAATCTCTGGTGAGCATTGCCACCATTTGAAAACCAAAGTTTAAATCAGTCAGTGCCAATTTGATGGCGAGTAGATGTGGAGCCCATTTTCCATGTCTTGTGTCGCCTCACTTTGGATAACAGGCTTAAGCTTAATCCAGGATAGCATAAATGGTGCTA